>SNQJ01S0026212.1:101634-113788 GCA_010110895.2 Picea sitchensis | reverse complement strand
GTCCATAATTCTCTATGCGCCATAGATCTGAGTGCCATGATCTGGACCGCTGATAAGTGTAGGAAATATAAATCATGAGCGGAAGAAGGATGTGTCGGGAAAACTTTAGGATAAGTGCCTTTTATGTGTTTTTCCCAATATTTTCACATAGACACCACCAAGGGGACATGAACTAAACTATTCTTAGGCAATGGAGACATGGTGTAACATCTTCATCAATCTGGTTTCATGGGTGGTGAAGCAAATGAAGCAACTAACCTACATGCTAACCTATCTTCCTAGGACAATTTAACCCAGATTAAACTGTTGGGTTAAGAAATTACTCTACCTAAGGGCTATCTAACCAGGATTAGACAGTCTGGACAGATTTATTCACTAATCTAACCTAAGGGCTATCTGACCAGGATTAGACAGTCTGGTCAGATTTATTCACTAGTCTATCAACATTAAAATTTGAAATAACTTGGCCATGCTTGAAAGGTATGGCCAAGTTACTATTATTGCATGGGGTTTTTTCTTTTCAATTCTTTTATGCCCTCTTTTCTTTTTTCTTTCCTTTTCTTTTTCTTTTTCTTTTTTCTTTTTCCTTTTTCTTTTTCCTTTTTTCTTTTTCTCAAATTATTTGCAGAATGAAAAATCATTTTTCAATAAAAACACTAGATATAGATAATATCCAAGTCATCAGTTGATTCCCATAATTTATGGGGTGATAACAGCGGCTCCACCTGGGGATGGTACTTTCCCTGTTAAGTTCCAAGAATCCTGGTTCCTATCATTCTGAACATATCTTCCTAGTAGTCTTCATTGGTCTTATTCTCAAAACTTGGAACAACAATGGTCAGCATCTTAGGGCCTTCTCTTCGGGCTTCAACCAATTGACTAATGTTTCCCACTCAGAAAATGCAAGTGAAAAATGAAAATTAAACTGGTATGTACAATGGAGAGTGAGTTCTTCAAATCTTTTACTGAGGTGGGACATAATGTTTCAGCATTCTGCCATTCACAGGTGCTCCTGGAAGATCTGACCCATCGACGTTGTTTAGCAAGAAAGCATTGTTTCCTCTGAAAGCTTGGATCATGTAAGGCCCTGTCCACAGGTTGTCAAATTTCCCATGCTTTCCCTTGTCTTCATTCCTGGCATCCCATATCAACACCAGATCTCCCAGCTCAAAATCATCTTCCTTGGTTCGTTTGTCGAAGATCTTCTTGATGTTTTCGTGGATGACCTGTGTTTTGTTGAAAACTTCTTCTCTAGTCTGTTGCAAATGAATCATCTGGTTGATTCTTCTCTGTGAGTCATTTGGCTCAGCTTGCACCTCTTGAAGTAATTTCATGACCGGGACTCCTAGAGAAGTAGGGAAAACTGCCTCTGTACCATAGACCAGCTGGTAAGGTGACATGCCAATTAACCTTTTGGTGGTCAGCCTATCTGCCCATAAGGCAAATACCAACTTATCGTGCCATGATTTTTTGTTTTCCTGCAATGTTTTCTTGATGATATTTACCAAAGTTTTGTTTGAAGACTCTGCCAATCCATTCCCTTTAGGGTAGTAGGATATGGAATGCCCCAAACCAATGTGATACCGGTTGCAGAAATCTATGAGTTTCTTTGACCGAAAGGCAGCTGCATTGTCAGTGATAATCTTTCTAGGACAACCAAAACGAGATAAAATGTTGTTTTCAAGGAATTTAATAATTACTGAGTCAGTGGCTTGCCTTCTTGGTACAACCTCGATCCATTTGGTAAAATAATCAGTGGCGGTAAGGATCCACCAGTGTTGGCCTAAAGAAGGTGGGTGAATTTCTCCAATGAAATCGAGCCCCCAAGCCCCCATTGCTGGAAAGGGGCCTCAACTGATATAGGTTTCAGAGGTAAAGGAAGGAGTTTCCTTTTTCCTTCAAACAGTTGACACTGGTGACATGCTGTTACTTTCTTATGTACATCTGCAAACAGGGAGGGCCAGTAAAAACCAGCTCTGAGTATTTTGTTGGTTGTAACCTTCCAGTTCAAATGGCCACCACATTCTCCTGCATGAAACTCCTGCAACACTTTATCAGCTTCATCTTTCAACAAACAATTTAAAAGAATACCTGCAGGGTCTTTCCAATATAAATTTCCTTCCAAAATACATAATTTCAAAGCCTTCAACTTTAAAAATCTAGCTTTAGTCTTAGTTAAACCAGGGGGAGCTTGTAAATTTTGTAAAACGAATATAAGGTCTGCATAACATGGAGAGTTGAGAAATACCTCTCTAACGTTTGGAGTCGCCATCTCACCCTGTTCATCTGCAACATCTAGAAAATTAATGTCAAGAGCCTGGAAGTTAGATTCATCCATTAATTTAGCAAGGCCTTGGACTTTGATTAGTTTTGTGGGCTTAATCTCTATATCGTATTCTAAAATTACAGCAATCCATTTTCCCCTTCTTCCATCAAGGTTGTCCTGTGTTAGAATATCCTTTACTACCATGTTAGGAACATAAGCTATGGTGTGGGAATAGAGAATGTAGACCCTGAAATCCATTATGGCTTTTACCAAGGCAAAAGCCTGCTTCTCCATAATATTGTAGTTCAAGGCAACATCTCTTAAAGCTTTGCTGAAGAAAGATATGGGTTGTTCATACCCTTCACTGTTCTTCTGCAGTAATACCGTTGCCATAGTATGTTTAGAAGCGAAATAAAAAAGATAAAAACCTTTAGTGAAATCGGGACTAATCAACACTGGGGCTTCTATGAGTGCTCGTTTGACTTGTTCGAAGGATTGTCTGGACTCATAGTCCCATTTAATTTTTACATCTTTTTTAAGCATGTTTGTTATGTTTCTGAGGAGTTCGGCCAGATTGGGAATGAATCTTCGTAGAAAGTTAATTTTCCCTATAAAAGACTGTAGTTCTTTGAGGTTTCTTGGTTGTTCTACTTTTAGTATGGCCTCTATTCTGCCGGGATCTATTTTAATTCAATCTTTAGAGATGATGTGTCCCAACAGTTTTCCTTCTTCTAATGCAAAAAGACACTTCTTAGGATTTAAAGAAATCCCAAACCTTCTACATTTCTCGAAAACTCGTCTAAGGTGTTGCAGGTGTTCATCATCAGATTTGGAAAACACAGTCACATCATCTAAATAAATGACAATGAACTTACCTGCTTCTTCCACAAAGGTGATATCCATGGCCCTCTGAAACATGGCTCCTGCATTCATCAGACCGAAAGGCATCTTCATGTACATGAAAGTGCCCCATGGTGTGGTAAAAGCGGTTTTATCTTGATCGTCCGGGTGAACTAGAACCTGGTTGTAGCCTGAGAAACCATCCAATAGAGATAATCTATTGGACCTGACCACTCTTTGCAGGAGGTGGTCCATTTTTGGCAATGGGTAATTATGTTTCAGGGATACTTTGTTCATATTTCGGAAATCAATACAGAGCCTGATTTCCCCGGTTTTCTTCCCTGTAGGGACTAAATTAGAAACCCATTTAGAGAAATGTAGAGGGACGTAGAGGGACGATGATCTTGGCATCATACATTTTCTTGATTTCTTTTTCTATCAGAGGGAGAAACTTGGGATTTATCCTCCTAAGTTTTTTCCTAAAAGGTTTTTGGTCTTCCTTTATGGGAATCCTGTGTTGTATGCTTCTGGTATCATAGGCTTTCAAATCTTCATAGCCCCAGGCAAAAACATCTGAATATTCTTTGAGTAGCTCAATGTATTTAAGCTTTTGTTCTGGGGGTAATGATTTGGAGAGTTTGACCATCCTAGGCTTGTCTTCAGTCCCTATATTGCAGTCCTCTACCTCTTGTCCATGGGCTTCTATTTTTGGTTTCTTAGCTACATCATTACTATCAAACAGATCTTCTAAAGGAACAAGACCTCTAGGTAAAACATTGCTTTTCAAATATAAAACATCGGCATCCATTTCAACATCCCCTAACTCTCCTTAATCTACTGTATCTACTCCTAAATTTACAGTATTCACATTGTCTATTTCAAACTCAGAATTATTACATTCTCATCTTCATTTTCTAAATCTATATTAGTACATTCAAAATCGTTCTTGCATTGCATAAAATCCTCTATCTGATCATCATTTCCAAACACTTGCCAGTACCTGATATTATCGGTAACCGTTGGTCTTCATTTCACCTCATCAGTGTATGGGCGAGTTTGGTGGAAAGGAATCTTGGAGGAGGCTGCTGACGTAGCCAATCCGTTAGCTAGAATATTCTGTCCCCTCAGCATTACCTACAAGTCAACCTCATTAAAACACTTCAAAGAATAAAGAACAACATTCCTGTAAGATCTAAGGCGCGGGTGTTTAGTAGCATACTCACCTTTAATTTGCTTGATTATTAGTTCAGAGTCACCCCTTACCATTATCTACTTAGCACCAACCTTTTTCAACAAATTCAGGCCGAGCATTAAAGCTTCATACTCAGCAACATTGTTAGTGCACTAGAAATTTAATTTGTAGGAATGATTTTCTGAATACCTGTTTCGATGATTATGCAGCCAGATTCCAGCTCCTGCTCCTTCTTTACTCACAGCTCCATCAAAGTCCATACTCCAAAAATCGGCGGGGAATTCTTCAGTGATCACATTTTTCATTTTTTATACCTCACCGCTTTCTAGACTTTCATCTTGACTAGATACATCTTCCATCAGCTGAGTATCTTGTTCTTCTATATCACCATCATTGTACAAGATGAACGAGTCTAAATCTGAATGAGCAGAGTAAAGGGGGTAATTGTGCAGTTTCTCTTGGCTACTGACCATATACTTCATCAGTGTTTCTCTATACAACCTCCTCTGTTTCCCAAACACTGGGATAGTGGCATAAGACATATCCAGCTGCAGGGTTCCTTTCAACCTAACTCCCCAAGACCAGGATAGCAACATTCCATACTTAGGCAGGATGTATGCAACTACCACGTCCATTACCATGCTTTTTGAAGGGATATGAACCAGGGTGATGCATAGGTCCTTGATCAAACCAATACATTTGAATTTCCTGGAGTCGAATGAATGTAAATCCTTGTATGGTTTGGTGACATCCAGTCCCAATTTTTCCATTACTGGTTTAGGCATCAAATTATGTGAGGCACCTGAGTCCAGCATAGCGTTATGCAATATCAAGTCGTGTATGTTTAAACTGATGTAAAAGGGAGCTACATCACCGGTATCGTCTCAGCCATCTACTTCAGGTCTGAAAAGGAGTTTGGGATGATCGTCAGTAAGGTTCACAATGTCTGAATGAGTCACTGATCCAATAGTCAAGACGTTGGTGCCTATGTCAGGTTCAATGGCTAGTTCTTTTATTACCTGTGAACGATACCCGTCTCTATTCATCAACTTTGTAAGTGGGATGGGAATTTTTATTTTTGCCAATTCCCCTTCAAGGCTAAAGGGTGTGAGAGTTCTACCTTGGTTCATCAGTTCTGGTTTGTCCACCAATTCTTCGGCTCAGAAGTACTCAGTGGATTAACAGGTGACACCTCATGCTATGATGGTATTTTTAAAATGGTGATGTTTTTCTTCATGGGAGCGTCAGCTTTACTCTTCTCAGAAATCTTCTCGGCAGCAGTCTTCTCAGAAGTCTTCTCGGGAGTCTTCTCAATAGAAGGTTCAGGGGTTTTCTTGGTTTCAACTACCTTCTTAGTTTCAGTGACCTTCTTTGGAGAACTCCCTTCTACCTTCTTACTCCGTAAATTGTACTGCCGATGTACCTCCAAAATAGCATTTTCAAAGGCCAGTTGGCCTGCATCTTTGGCTTCTTCACTTACCTTTGTTTGATTTAGCAGAAAGAGTTCCTGCTCTTATTGGGTGTGGAAAATAGCCTCATTGTGAATTCCCATGAGGTTGATGTGTGTGTCTTCCAACTCTTCAATCACTTCACCCCCTTCATCAACATAGTTTTCTTGTAGAGGAGGTATGATCGGTTGATTAGGACCTCTCTGATCCCTTTGATCTCTTTGATCCCTAGGATCTCTTTGTCCGATTTGAGGAGGGTTTCTCCTAAAATTGGGGTTTCGAATCTGAGGAGCAAGTGTATTCTCTCTCGGAGGATTTCTGTCTGAAATATTCTCTCTTTCCATCAATAATTCCAATGTTCTAACCATAGAGTCCAATTTGGAATCAGTGGTTGACATGGAAGGTTCTTCTTTGATCGTGACTCTCCTTTCTGACCTTTGACGGGCCCATTTCGCCAACAAATTGGCCTCCACACTAATAGCACTGTTCTGCATATCTGCTAAGGTGGTAGAGTTTCTTTCTCTTAATTGATATGACATATCCGCATCAAATCCATCAGGGAATTTTATCAACGCCAGCCCCTTGTGGAGGTTTAATTTCAGCTGGAATAGCATTGTACAGATTATTAAAATGGGTGTAGTAATCCTGTACTGACTCACCTTGATTTCTTCTTATAGTTTCGTATTCTAACAGTATCTGGAGAGGGTTTTTCTTCACCTCCCATATGTCAAGAAAACTTCTTTGGAACACGACAAGGTCAGGGATTGAGGCGGTGGGTAAAGCTTTGAACCATTTCTTTACGTCTCCTGTTAGACTTTTGGCGAACAATCTCATTTGGACATCAACTTCGTCTACTTCTTGCAAATCGAAGTAGTCATTCATTTTTTCCAAATGTTTTTGGGCATTTAAAGGTCTGGTTGCGTCAAACTGTGGAAGTTGAGTTTGGTAGTCTTGGGGCATGGCATGTAGCGGCGCAGCCAATGCCAGAGGAGCATATCGAGCTGCCATGATGAGTGGGGGAGGTGGGGCAACAACCTGAATGGTCGACGAGGTAGCGACTGAGGATGAGGGAGAGGGGGGACTGGATATTACTGAGGGGGTGAAACTTGGTTTAGACGTGGGGGACAAAACTTCAGGGTTTCGGGGTTGCAAAACAGTTGGGTCAAAGACGAGTCTAGACACAAAAGTTTCAGACCGTGATCTAACCAGGCTTCATTGTGGAAAGGGATCAAGATCAAGGTTTTGAGAAATATTCGGTTCTCCTGAAAAGGAAGGAGACTTATGAAGGGGAGTATAACTCACTGAACTGGAAGCTAAGGTATTTCTCCTGAACAACTGCTCAGGGTTATCTATCACTATCACGGGTTCTGGGTTGGGATGAGATCGAGTGTGAACTTTCTTGGGAGCCAGAACTACTTTTTGGTTTTTATATATATATTTTTTAATTTTGTGAGTATGAAAATAATATGTACAAAGTTTGATCAACCTCTAAACATTACTTTCTTCTCAAAATCAAACGTTTTTTTTTGGGGAAAGAAAACGTGAAATTATTGGTTTTTTTAGTTATTCCCCAGTGGAGTCGCCATTATGTTAGCACTTGGTAAGTTTCCTAGAGGTTGAAAAAGAAGAAATCTACGAAGGTAAATTTATCCAACCACTTCTAAAGCTGGGATCTAGCCCTTCCAGCTTCAGAGAGGGATCTCTCTATATGATTTAGCTTTGTTTTATAACTTTAGATATTATGCTAGGTAGAGGAACAGGTAGGTTTGGTTGTAAAAGTGTTTATGAATTGGTTGAGACAGTCTACACCTCCATTGGGCTATGGGGTCTGTGTTATAATCAATATGAGATACAAACCATAAACGTAAAGGAATATTTCCACAGGGCGAGATAATATACTCACTGGATCTTCAATAATTTTAAACGATGGACAGAAGAAAAGATGAGATAGATAATTCAACTAAGAAGCAGTTAAGAATTCCTTAATCGAAAACCTCAGAAGATAAACATTAAAACCTTTAAAGTCAGAAACAGGGTATCTAAGATAAATCCTGCAACATGTGTTACTTTTAAAGATTAGTTTTAGAAAACAAAATGATCACAAAGAAAGAAAAACATTCAACTTAGAGAATAAACATCACCAGTGAATACACGCAAGAATCCTGCAAAAATGCTTCCTCTTTATTAATGGTGGATCTTCTTCAAAATGGTTACAGTCTGATAGCGTCAGGGTGTGAAGATCAAAAACCCTCAATAATTCAAAAGGTGAAGTATTTATAGTTCAAATTACAAACGTTCCTGTCATAACTGATCAGGACGTGCTTATTCTATTTTTAGCCTAACTAATTTAACTAATCAAAACTGCTTGATGACTCAGTACAACTGCATGCGGAATTTCTGGGGTAGGTCGTTGGCGAGGTTCCTATGTAACCTTTTTTGACTGGACAAGTGACTGGACCTGGACAACTCATCTGCTAATCGAGAAGATCGCAGAGTTCTTCCCATCTGAGTTGACTAGGCATTGTGACTTTGAGTAGTCTCTGATATACTTCATCCATGTATGTATACTTAGCGAATGTGAGCTTAGTAAGGAATATGTATTGAATATCGTGTTGGATGCTAATGTCCAACTGCAGGGCATCCATGAATTCTTTGCCGATGATGCTCGCTTGTATGCCTGCAAACTTTGAACTGTCTTTGGACACTTCAGCCAATCTCTTCTTGTAATCCGGGAGTGTCATTAGTTTATCATTAATGACCTTCAGACCAGGTAAGCCTTTATTCTGGAGAGCATCAATCTTATTGAAAAACTTTTGTACCCGCTGGTCCATTATCTGAATCTTCTCTTTGAGATGCAACATTAATCCTCTCTTGGTCAAAACCCTCTTGACCTCAAGGATTGTCTTTGTTCTGTCTTCTATCTTCATCTCTTCTAGCTCTTCTCTGGTTTTGGAATTGAGGAATTTGATGATATCATTAGCCTGAGTTGGTCTGTCCCCCAATTCCACTCTGATTTTCTCAATGGCCTATTTTCTCCTCTGGAGAAACTCATTATGTTCAAACATAATTTGGATCATGGGCCATATCTCATTGATGGACTTTGTGATATCTGTCCATACATTTTCTTTGACTTCAACCAAAGTCTTTCCTACCATGGTTTTCTTTTGGAGCTGTTGTAGTTCCTTATTTAGCCGCTCAGTTACCTGTTTCTCTTTGGAGAGACTGGACTAGAAGGAAGTTTTGGGTTCCTGGAGATTCTCAACTCCTTTCTTAAGCCTACTGATTTCCATCTCTTGTAGGTTCATCTTTTCCAGGGATTTGGTGAGATCAGTTGTTCCCTCCTGTGATGTCACTAGTGTTGCTGATGGAATTGGTGTCACTGTTGTAGTGCTCAATCCTGCAATGGGGATAGCACTCAATCAAATTCCTTCCATCGGCTTCCTTTGTTCTTTCTCTTTCAATAATTTTTCCATCTCAGCTTCCATTTCCTTGAGCTGAGCATTCTGCTCCATGAGCAACTTTAGCATCTCATCCTTCTCACCTTCTTTCTCTACTATCTCCTTCGCCTGTGAGTCCTCTATGGGTGGGAGTTTCATCTATTTTCTTAAGGATGCGATGTCTGCATTATTTTTCTTTATCATCTCTTCTGTCTCTTTGAAATTTGATGGATCAAAGCCTATATTTAAAACCATCTCCTCCAAGGTATCGATTATGTTGTCATTCACAAAAGATGATATCTTTTCCAGCTTAAGCTGCGTCTGAGCATTGTTCAATGATACCTGGAATTTTGCTACAGAATCTGAAGCATGTGCCAATGTGTGGAAAACCATCTCCCCTGTTTGTTTATGCAAATCCATCTGATCTGCTCGGTGCACTTCCTTTGCCTGGAATTCGAAGGTGGCCCTCTTGTAGTCTGAGATCACCTTGGGATCTGGTACCTGTTCTTGGAGGTAGGCCATGTGCATCCTACCCTTCTCTGTGTCGAATGCAGACAACAGTCTATGTTGCGCAGTCGATGTTTGTTTCTAAAACTGGGCATAAGTACTACTAGTAAGGGTTTGATTCTTCTTCTTGATCATCTGGTATTTCTCGAAGATGCCCAATTTAGGCCCTGTCTTGCCTGGCTGATCATTCAGGGGAGAGTCTGTGGATTTATTAGGTACTGTTGGGGTGATGCCCTAATAAAGGCTCGAACCAAACGGTGGAATCACTGGCTTGATTACTATGGTAGTTATTGTGGTAGGCAGGGCCTCTTGTTCTACCGTCGTACCAAACGTTGAAACTATCTTTGGCCTCTTTGTATGCATTTGGAACTCTTCTGATGATACCTCCGTTACAGGCGGAGATGACTCCTATCTAGGCCTCTTCTCCTTAGGGACCTATGGCATGGTAGTTTGTTGCACAGTTGTTGGGGGAAACTTTTGCTCCACTTCAACTTGTTGTTCCACTTCAACCAAGGTGTCAGGCATCCACACTGTCTGATTTGCAAATTTTTCGATCTCTGGCTTGGACTCATGAATATACGGGATGCTTTTATTTTTCACCTGCATTTTTGAAATGATCCCACATGGATCATAGTGCCATGTGAAACTTGTAAATAATTTCATCTCCTTCAACATTATGTCAGCTTCTTCCCTGGCTCCTCGACTATTGCAGATGAAAGAACCAATCTTCCCCTTGATTCTCAATTGTTGCTTCTTCTTCAGGGAAGAAAAATGAATGTCATCTGAATTCATTATCTGTCTAATATATTCTAACGTGAAGATTCTTATCGGCACATATTGAGGTAGTTTGTAAGGTGCCAATTCAGACCCAAAAACTCTGATCTCGGTGTGGTTTTGGTACAGGTACTAGTCTCCTATCTTTGCGTTGTCTGAGAGATGCAAAATTCTCCATACTTCATCGTTTATTCGTGGCTTAGGTCTGCCACTCAACATGCTTATCACCGGGTGGTAAAACTGATCAATGAATGCTTTGAATTCGTATTCAATAGAGTTATGCTTCAACAAAGAGGTCCATGATGTTACTGGCTGAGGCTTTCCATCTGCGTCCATTTTCTGCATAGAAAAACTGAATTTATCGGCTTGATAAAAAACAAACATGTAGGCCAATATGGACAAATATCTAAACATGCCCTCCATGCCAAAGTTCACGAACTGCTTGTGAATATTGTCAGCCAAGAAGGTACTGAAATCAAACTGTGTTGTAGGTTTTTCATCATTCAAGAAAATGGATAGAAAACCCAGGATGGGCTCATCTACCCACTGGTTGGAATAGTATCTTAACAGAGCACAAAGAGAGGAAATGATCTGGTTTCCATTGGTGGAGAACATGGATGAAGGGTAAGGTGGATTGGTGGAAGGGAATTGAGCAGAGGTGGGAAGGAACAGCTCAAAAATTTGAGCTCTCTGTGGAAAGGTCATCTTTTGATACAGCTCTGTAAGGATCTCTAGATTGAAAGGAGAAACAGAATCGACATGGGGGATTTGCATGCATAATTTGGTTAATATCTTCGGGAGTGATGAAGAACAGGACATATCTGGATGAAGAGACTATGGCCCTCTGTTCAGGAATATAATTTGCTTGGCATTTGAGGGCAAATTCGGGAAAGTGGTGTATCTGGGGAAAAAGGTACAGGGGCAAATTGGACTCCCAGAGTCCAATCTCGTCGCTCTGGTCCAGGAACACTTCCTGGAACCATGACTGGAGGTCTGAAAAATCAAAGTCGCAAATGGTATATGCGATCAACCTGTCTTTATCCACCAATGAGATTTTGTCTAGGTCAACAGGAGGAGGAAGAAAAGGATTCTCTTCTCCTTCCGCTGGCCTCGGCTTTGGTGCCATCTCAACAACAATACCTGCAATAAACAATATGTTAGTGTGGTAAAATAACCGTGGATGAAGGCGACGGGGAAGCAATGGAGGAATAAGAGGTAAGTTTTCTGGTGCGATGGACGAATAACGAATGAAAGGGGAATAATTGTAGTTTTATTCAAAACTGGGGTCAATCGGATGCGGGAGACATGTCAGCAGGATAACGGGTATGTTATCCTATAATAAATGGACAAAGGGCCACTTGGGATGAGGTGGCAGGTGACGGTGGCCAAAGTATACGGATGGGTGATGTGACAGCCAGGGATTGGTGGTAAAAGTCGCAATAAGGGGATGTTCATGAGTGAAGGGGTGAGGGACTGACACTAGGGACTGACAACAGTTATGGGATGGGACACAACTTGGGAAAAAGCAGAGCAAGTGGCATCAGTGGAGGATGACGTCCCTGAGTGATGGAGGTTGTCAGATGACATATGGTGAAAAGACTTCAGGACCAATAGATTTGTGCCACCTATGAAAATGGGCCCGTCGGAGGGAATATCCATTCCGGACCCCCCCCCCCCTTTGGTTAAAAGC
>SNQJ01S0026212.1:88405-101203 GCA_010110895.2 Picea sitchensis | reverse complement strand
GAGAATATGATGATGGAGGAGAGGGTGGTGGAGAAGCACCATTCCCTCTATTTCCGTCTGGAGGTTTGTCACCACCACCTCCCTTATGCATTGAAGGGTTGGAGCCATCACCTTGCAATAATATGTTCCTTTCCATCAAGATCTTCACAATCTCTCTCAGCTCCATGACAGCCTCTCTGAGATCTTCATTTTCAGCAGGAACATGTTCATGACTTTCTGCATGATCCATGCTTGGTGAATGTCTCCCTGAAACTTGCGGTGAATGAATACGCTTCCTCCTTGTCGGATGAGAACTTGGCTCCACAAGTTGACCTTCTCCTCTTTTGATTTTCAACCTTTTGAGCATCAGAAACAAAACTTGCAAACAATCAAGTCTTCAAAAACCAGTGCTCTGATACCAACATGATCTAAAATGAAGAAGACTTGAAATACTTGAAATTATTTGCAATGTAAATGTTATGTGTTTAAGGCAAAAGGATCAGTTTGCAACACATATATTAAAGGATTCCTTATGCAAATTACATATAGATAGCAGCATAATCAATGAACATAAACACATAAGCACAACAATTGATAAAGGAGTTCACCCCTCTCTTGGGCTACATCTCTTGGTCCAGCTTCCAATGGATCATTATTATTAATTTCTAAAAAATTTCTCAAAAACATATCTTACAATGCTCAAACTGACAAACCGACTGCTCCAATGGATTTAGAGTGTCCAAAAACCCATGTCTGGGCTCTTTTGGCACCTTAATCGGTTGACAAATGAAGAAGTTACGCCTCCTGGAAGTCTCCCTCTTCAAGCTTGTTGTCTCTGCATCTACAAATTGCACCCCTTCTTCATTGAACCTGGCTCACACGCAATATAAAGCGTGAAAACCCAACACCGGGCACAACCGTGCCAATGGTGCAAACCGTAGAACGGTTAAGGGTGCACCAGCCCCTAACCGCCTAGGAACCTGGGCATATGGCTCATAGGACCACGCGCATGGAAAAAAGGTGGTTAATATGGTTACAACGGTGTAACTCCCCCTGCGCTGCAGGTTGGGGTCATATGGTTTAACAATATAACCGTGGCTTTAACATAAAACATAACCCACGTGCCAACAGTGCATGCATGCATATATGTGCTATGGTCATATGTCAACGTAAACGACCACGGGCAGGGGCCAAGTCCCGACCTGACCTCCCGCCACATACACATATATACAAATTTAAAAACATTGATACACATATATACAACAAGGAATAGGTGGTGGTGCAACGGTTAGCGGAGGTTTGTGAAGTATTTACATAGTGGGGGTGGTCCGGGGGTCGAACCCCGCGGACTCCCAATAATTTTACATACAACCAATGAGCCAATTCTGGGGTTCCATGTGGTAGCCCATGATTGGGCCACGTGGCACCCAATCATTGCCCAGAAAATTTCCACATGTCGACATCTGATTCGACAACCATCAACCAGTCAAAAAATTACCATGTCACTCCTGCCACATCATTGTACAGTTCGTACGGCCTTTGCCACGTCATGACATATGATTCGACAACTGTCAACCAGTCAAAAAATTACCATGTCACTCCTGCCACATCATCGTACAGTCCGTACGGCCTTTTCCACGTCAGCCCATACAGACTGTACGGACTGTATAGTCAGCATCAAATTTTTTACCTGTTTGACTTGACGAACAGATCGCTATATCTCTTGCTCCCGACATCCGTTTGAGATGAAACAAGTTGCATTGGGTTCGCAACAACGAGGCCTACACTCTCGTTTGGTTTGAAGCAATTTCGAGCACTTTGAATATTTGAGCAAAATTTGATCCCTTGATCATTTGTGAACTTTGACATTGTTTGGTCCTGCTTTTGATGCAACATGGTCCATCTCATGTACTGGTCATCATAGTTTCCCATAGGGTAATATTTCTCCTTAACCACATGCACAAAAAAATCCCAAGTGGGCTCAACACCAAATATTCCAGACTCCTCTATGGAAATTTTCACCCAGTAAGTTTCCCACCAATTTTTTACATGAGGGAGAGCCTTAAGGAGTGCAAACGTGGTCTTTTCTTTGTCGAATAAATTGTGACCAAAGAAATAACCTTCTAGCATATTTAACCCTTTTTCTAAAGCATCTTCATTGATATAACATTCAAATATAGGAATATAAAACTTAACTTGTACCTTGAATGGGGTAGCCTCTCCAAATAAACTGCTTGATGAATACTTTCTTGTTATTGTCAAAAATCATTAAAGGATTTAGGAAAAATTATCCAACATCTCGTTCCTCTATTGTTCAAGGGATTCCATGATGAAAAACTTGATGGGATATTATGATCCCTCGTTCCTCTTCTCTTCTACTATGCGAGGCCACTTGGGCTAACAAGAATGGTTATCCTCAAGGGGAACTAACTCTATACAAAACTCTTTATATCTTGACCTTATCGGGGACATACACAATAAACAAAAAAGAGTAGCCTACTCTGATACCAATGATCTAGATTATTTTGAAAATGAAATGAAGGGAGATATATAACAATTAAATATACAATGATGTCATGATATACACACAAATATTGCAATAAACAAAGAGATACAGTAATGCACAATTTTTATTAATGAGAGAATGTATAGAAATTGTAAAATTACAGAGTGAATGACTCAATAGAATGGTGGAAGCTTATCTCTAAGAAGAGATGAGATGGATATTATCATTTAGAAGAATATGATGATCTTTAGAATGAGGATCTAGAGTCTATTTTATCATAAATAAAATCTAAAACCCTAAACCCCGAAGATGAAATGCCAAAATGTTTGCGGCCCCAGGTCGGGGTAGTTGGTACCTCAACTTCACAAAGGCGTAATGTTTGCATACAAAATATGTTTCGGGTGTTCTATAATTTGTCAAAAAGGTATAGCTGAGGATTACATATTATGTTCATTCCAAAAGATAGAATTATAAAATTTTTGGCCGTTATCATGCCCAAAAAACGTCGTTTAGGGCCTTAAAACGGTCTGAGAAGTTCAGGACCCAAAAACCTATAAAATAACTGCCAAGGTGGAAAACCATGGTTTTAGCTAGTGGAATAGGTGGGTGGTCACCTACTTTCACCTATATCAATCCTCCCCCCTGAGGAAGGAATGGTATCCATTTCATTAGATCCCTAGGGAAGCATTTGTTGAACCTGAACCTTCATGAGTTGTTTTCCTTGCTGAAGAAGTTGTCCTGCTTAGCTTGTTGAAGGTTGTTATGAAACAATTTGGTTGGATTATCTACCTGAGTGTGGGGGGACTGTGTTGGTGAATATGTGGCATGAATAAAATTAAGGGATTTATAATAACTTGATTTGATTGGCTAGGGTGGAGGCACCCCCATTGGTGCAGTAGGAATATCTTGGTGCTCTTCTACAATCTTGTTGATATGCTTTTGTTGGATAGAAGGGTCTTGGTCCAAGGTTGCAGTGGTTTCAATATCCTTCTCTTATGAACAATTTTTTAAGAGGGTAAACTTTGCAATATGATATATTACTTTGTTACACTATTTTTTCACTATCAACAATAAAATGCAACGGGGTCCCCTTCACCCAAATCATTGAATGGAAAAGGTGATCCCCCTTATTAGGATCCTCTTGTTCTATTGGTTGGATTATTACGATCTTGATAGTAGCAGAGGGTTATGCATAAATCATATGTCTCCTTTTATTATTGTCTAAATCAGAGTCCAAGTTAGGGCTCAGATTTGTTTCTTTGAGAGTGATTACCAATGATTGTTTCGAGAAACATTCATCGGTGTTGTGCGAAGGGATTTTGTGGAAGTCGCACCAATTCTCAGTATCCTTGTTCATCTTCCTGTTTCCCTTCATTTCTTGTGGCTTGGAATGGTTATCTTGATGTTGATTTTTTCATAAGTTAGGGATGCCTTTACCATACTTTCATTCTTCCGGATTTGAAAACCCAAATTCCTGCTTGTTTTGTTGGTTAAATTTCTCCTCGATTTTGGCAGCCTATCTATAAGAGACTCCCAATGATGAGATGTTTAGAAAATCCATTTCAGTTTTGATGTAGCTAAGTAGAGCCCTATGGTATTTCAAAACCATATGAAACTTAGATACTTTGATACCCAGCTTGGTGTGCAAGGTATAGAAGGTATTGTGAACTATGACATTTTTTGGTTTCTCTTTTGATGCATCATGGTCCATCGCATGTACTGGTCATCATAGTTTCCCACAGGATAATATTTCTCCTTGACCATATCCATAAAAAAATCCCAAATGGGATCGATGCCAAATAATCTAGACTCATCTGTGGAATTTTTCTCCTAGTAAGTTTACCACCAATGTTTGACATGGGGGAGAGCCTTAAGGAGTGCAAAGGTGATCTTTTCTCCGTCGGAAAAATTGTGAACATACAAACAACATTCTAGAAAATTTAACCATTTTTCCAAAGCATCTACATCGATATGACCTTAAAATATGGGAATATAAAATTTAACTTGTACCTTAAATGGGGTACCATCTCCAAAGTGATTCCTTGACAAAGAAGTGCTTGTTATTTTTGGCAATCATCTTAGGATTTAGGAAAAATTATCCAACATGTCATTCCTCTATTTAGTGAGGGATTCCATGAGAAACATAATGATGGGATATTTTTGTCCCATGTTCCTCTTCTCTTCTACTATAAGAGGACTCTTGGACTAGTGAGATAGTTTATCCTCGAGGGAAACTAAGTTTATACCCAACTCTCTATATCCTGACCTCATCGGGGACATACACAAGAAACAAAAAACAGTATCATGCTCTGATACCACTGATCCAGATTATTTTGACAACAAAATGAAGGAAGATATATAACAATGAAATATACATATATATCGTGAGATACACATAAATATTTCAATAAACAAATATATATTCGAATGTACAATTTTTATTAATGAGAGAATGTTAAAAACTGTAAAATTACAGAGTGAATGACTCGCTATAATGGTGCCATCTTAACTCTGAGAAGAGATGTGATGGGTATTATAATTTGCAAGTAGATGATGATGTTTAAAATTAGTCTTTATAGGCCTCTTTATCATAAAGAAAATATGTAACCCTAACCCCGGAATATCAAATGCCAAAAGGTTTGCAGGCCCCGATGGGGATAGTTGGTATGTCCACTTCCCAAGGGCATGAAATTTTCATATGATCTCCATTTGGGGCATTCTATACCTCGTTGGAAAGGTCTAGCTAAGGAGTACATTAGTTCATCCTAGAAGATGAATTAGGCTAATTTTCAGGAACTATCATGCCCAAAAATGTCGTTTAGGGCCTCAAAATGGCCCTGAAAGTTTAGGACCCGAAAAACTATAGAAAACCTACCAAGGTGGAAACCCATGTTTTAAGCAAGTGGAATAGGTTGGTGGCCACCCATTTCCACCTGGATCAATCCTCCCCCCTTAGGAAGTAATGGTATCCATTACATCAGGTCCCCAGGAAAGAGTTTTTTTATTCTGAACCTTGGTAAGTTGCTTTCTTTGTTGAATAAGCTTCACTGCTTAGATTTTTGAAGCCTATTATGAAACGGTCTGGCTACATGATCTACATGAGTGAGGGAGGACTCTATCAGTGAAGATGTAGCATGAAGAAAATGAAGGGATTTATCATAACTTGATTATATTGGGTAGTGTGGAAGCACCCCTATAGGTGCAGTAGGAATATCTTGGTGCTCTTGTACAGTATTTTTGATCTACATATGCTGGATAGAATGGTCTTGGGCCAAGGCTATAGTGGTTGCATTGTCCTTCTCTTTTGACCAGGTTGTGAAGAGGATAAATTTTGCGGTATGAGATATTTCTTTGTTGCATTGTTTTGTTGGTACAATAGTCAAAACTACCTATATTATCTAGTAGGAATGACCCCTCGGAGTAATAATGATGCTACGGGTTTGAGACTCATAAACAACTTGACGCCTCCACATATTTGGGTGGTATAAAAAACATCACATACTTCCAATGGGGAAAAATCACACAATACCTCATCCTTGAAGGGATCGATGTCATATGATAGGAGACATTGTTGGCTAACACGAAGATCTCATCCTTGGAGGAGGCATCCGATGTTGTATGGTTGTGGGTGTGGTGTTTTTGGAAAATAAAACTACTTGATGACTTATGCTGAGATGAGGTTCTTCTGGATCCTGTGATCAAAAATAAAATGAAACGGGGTCCCCTTC
Source organism: Picea sitchensis (assembly GCA_010110895.2). Classification (NCBI taxonomy): domain Eukaryota; kingdom Viridiplantae; phylum Streptophyta; class Pinopsida; order Pinales; family Pinaceae; genus Picea; species Picea sitchensis. The sequence continues at coordinate 94,990 of SNQJ01S0026212.1, read as the reverse complement.
AACCACATCTATGAATGGAAAGGGTGCACCCCCTCCTTAGGACCCTCTAATTCTTCTAGTTGTATTGTTGTGGTCATGACAATAGCAATGGGTTCTGCGTCAATTAGATGTCTCCTTTTATTATTGTCTGAATCAGATTCGTAGTCAGGGGTTGGCTCTACTTATTTGATCTTCGATACCAATTATTGTTTCAATTGAAATTCATCAGTGTTGCGCTAAAGGAATTTTTGGAAGTCGCACAACTTCTCAATGTCCTTCTTCGTATTTCTCTTTCCCTTATTTTCCTGTGAATTGGATCAGTTGTCTTGAGATTGACTATTTTGTGAGTTAGGGATGACTTTACCATTCTTTGGTTGTAGTGTATTTGTAGACCCAAATTCCTACTTGTTTTGTTGCTTAAATTCCTGTTGAATTTTGATAGCATATCTATAAGTGGCTCCCAGTGATGAGATTTCCATAAACTCCATTTCAATTTCGATGTACCAGTGTAAAGCCATGTGGTCTTTCATAAATAGATGCAACTCAGATTATTTGACACCCAACTTGGTGTGCAAGGTATGGAATTTATTTTTGAACTCTGACATTGTTTGGTCCTGCTTTTGATGCAGTGTTGTCCATATCATGTACTGGTCATCATAGTTTCCCATAGGATAATATTGCTCCTTGACCGCATCCATAAAAAATCCCAAGTGGGTTTGGTGCCAAATATTCCAGACTCTTTTGTGGAATTTTTCTCCCAGTAATTTTCCCACCAATGAGTGACATGGGGGAGATCCTTAAGGATCACAAAGGTGATATTCTCTCTATTGGAAAAATTTTGAAGAGAAAAATAACCTTCCAACAAATTTAATCATTTTTCCAAAGCATGTACATAGATCTGAATTTCGAATATGGAAATATAAAAATTAACTTGTACCTTGAAAAAGGTAGCATCTCCAAAGAGACTTCTTGATGAAGACACACATGTTATTTTCAGCGATTGTTGAAGGATTTTGGAAAAATTCTCCAACATCCCATTCCTCTATTGCGCGAGGGATTCCAACAACAACAGATTGATGGGATATTTTTCTCCCTCATTCCTCTTCTCTTCCTCGATGAGAGGTCGCTTCGAATGGTGAGAGAGGTTATCCTCAAGAGAAAATAACTTCAAACCCAAGTCTCTATATCCTAACCTTGTCGGGGACATGCACAAGAAATGAAAACGAGTAGCTTGCTCTGATACCATTGATCAGGATTATTTTGAGAACGAAATGAAGGAATAAATATAACAATGAAATATACAGATATATCATGAGATACACATAAATATTTCAATAAACAAAGAGATACAGTAATGCACATTTTTTTTATTAATGAGAGAATGTACAAAAACTGTAAAATTATAGAGTGAATGACTCACTAGAATGGTGGCATCTTATCTGTGAGAAGAGATGTGATGGATATGATTATTCTCAAGAAGATGATGATGTTTAAAATGAGGCTCTATAGGCCATTTTATCATAAAGAAAATATGAAACCCTAACCCCGGAAGATGAATCTCCAAAAGGTTTGCGGGCCCCAATGGGGGTAGTTGGTATGTCAACTTCCCAAGGGCGTAAATTTTGCATACGACCTCTGTTTGGGGCATTCTATACCTCATCTGAAAAATATAGTTGAGGAGTACATTACCTGGACTTGGATGATGCCTTTGGAATTTTTTTGGGAACTGTAGTGCACAAAATGTCGTTTAGGGTCTCAAAACGACCCTGAAAGTTTAGGACCCAAAAAACCATAGAAAAACTGCCAAGGTGGAAACCCATATTTTGAGCCAGTGGAATAGGTGGGTGGCCACATATTTCCACCTAGATATGTACTCCCCACTTAGGAAGTAATGGTCTCCATTGTGTCAGTTCCCCGGGGAAGGTTTTTTTTATTCTGAACCTTGGTGAGTTGCTTTCTTTGTTGAAGAAGTTACCCTGCTTAACTTGTTGAAGGCTATTATGAACCAGTCTGGCTGGATGATCTACCTAGATGTGGGAGGACTCTATTGGTGAAGATGAAACATGAATAACATAAAGGGATTTGTCATAAATTGGTTTTACTGGGTAGCGTGGAGACACCTCTATAGGTGCAGTAGGAATAACTTGGTGCTCTTATACAATCTTGTTGATTTGCTTCTGTTGGATAGAAGGGTCATGGGCCAAGGCTGCAGTGTTTGCATTTTCCTTGTCTTCTGCCCAGGTTGTGAAGAGGATAAATTTTGTGGTATGAGAGATTAATTTGTTGCATTTTTTTTTCAGTACAATAGTCAGAACTACCTATGGTATCATGTAGGGATGACCCCCCAGAGTAACAATGACATTATGAGGTTGAGACTCATAAACAACATGATGCCTCCACATATATGTATAGTCTAGAAAAATATCATAGATTTCCAATGGAGAAACATCACACAATACCTCATCCTAGAAGGCACTGATGTCGTATGACATGAGACACTGTTGGATGAAAAAAATATCTCGTCTATGGTGGGGCCACCCGATGTTGTATGGTTGTGGGTGTGGTGTTGTCAAAAAATACAACTGCTTGATGATCTCTATTGAGATGAGATTATTATGGCTTCGGCTATAAAAAAATAAAATGCAACAGGGTCCCCTTGAACCACATCTTTGAAGGGAAAGGGCACCCCCCTCCTCAATATCCTCTCATTCTTCTGGTAGGATTGTCGTGGTCATGACAATAGCAGTGGGTTTTGCATCAATTATATGTCTCCTTTTATTATGTATAAATCGGAGTCCCAGTCGGGGCTTGGATCTACTTCTTTCATCTTGGATACCAATGATTGTTTCAAGTGACATTCATCGGTGTTGCGCTAAGGGATTTTGTGTAAGTCGCACCATTTCCCAATATCCTTCTCCATCTTCAAATTCCCCTTCGTTTCATGTGGTTTGGATTGCTTGTATCGATCTTGATTGTTCTATGAGTTATGGATGCCTTTACCATACTTTGGTTGTTGTGGATTTGCATACCCAATTTCTCATTTTTTTTGTTTCTTAAATTTGTGCTCAATTTTGATAGCATATCTATAAGGGGCTCCTAGTGATGAGATGTATATAAAATCCATTATAGTTTGGATGTACCTGTTTAGAGCCCTACAATATTTCAAAACCAGATGTCACTCAGATTCTTTCATACCGAACTTGGTGCGCAAGGTATGGAAGGTATTTTTGACCTCCACCACTATTTGGTTCTGCTCTTAGTGTAGCGGGGTCCATCTCATGTACTGATCATCATAGTTTCCCACATGGTAATATTTCTCCTTGACCACATCCATAAAAAAATACCAAGTGGGCTCAGCCTCAAATATTCTAGACTCCTTTGTGGAATTTTTCTCCCAATAATTTTCCCAGCAATATTTGACATGGGGGAGACCCATAAGGAGCATAGAGGTGATATTTTCTCTATTGGAAAATTCTGAATAGAGAAATAAAATTCTAGAAAATTTAACCATTTTTCCAAAGGAAACACATCGATCTGACCTTCGACTACAGGAACATCAAAATCAAATTGTACCATGAATGGGGTAGCATATCCAACATGAATTCTTGACAAATGTGTGATTTTTATTGTCAGTAGTCATTGAAGTATTTGTGAAAATTTTTCCAACATCTCGTTCCTCTATTCTTCGAGGGATTCCACGAGCAACAACTTGATGGGATATTCTAATCCCTATTTCCTCTTTTATTCCACCATGGGAGGCCACTTGGGATGGTGATAGCCATTATCCTCAAGGGAAACTAACTCTATAGCCAAATCTCTATATCTTGACCTCGTTGGGGACACGCACAAGAAACGAAAAAGAGTATCCTTCTCTCATACCATTGATCCAGATTATTTTGAGAACAATATCAAGGAAGAAATATAACAATGAAATATACAAAGATATCATGATATACACATAAATATTGCAATAAACAAAGAGATAAATAATGCACAATTTTTATTAATGGGAGAATGTACAAAAACTGTAAAATTACATAGTGAATGACTCACTAGAATGGTGGATGCTTATATCTCATAATATATGTGATGGCTATGCTCATTCACAAGAATATCATGATTTTTAAAATTATTCTCTAAAGGATTTTTTATCATAAAGAAAATCCAAAACCCTAACCCCAAAAGATGAAACACCAAAAGGTTTGTGGGCCCCGATGGGGGTAGTTGGTACATGAACTTCCTATGGCCATAAATTTTGCATACGATCTTCATTTGGGGCATTCTATACCTCATCAGGAAGGTATAGCTAAGGAGTACATATTAAATTCATCATAAACCATGCCTTTATCTATTGTCTGAGTGCTATTTTTCCAAAACAATGTCCTTTAGGGCCTCAAAACGACCCCAGAAGTTTAAGATCTAAAACAATGTAGAAAATATGCCAAGATGGAAGCCCATGTTTTGAGAGAGTGGAATAGGTGGGTTGTCACTGATTACCACCTATATTATCATGTGAATTTACTTAACATTGAATGAGGAGAATCTCAAAATCCATGATCCTTCCATGTTGGATCAAGAGGAGGAGAAGGTCCTACCTTCCATAGAGGACTTAGTAAAATATTTTCACGCAGAGTTGGCAGAGGACACAATTTTATAGTAGTAGTCTATAAATACAAGTCACAAACATCATAACCTTTGGCATATTGGGATGAAAGGACAACTTCTAGGAAAACCAAAGTGGTACTCCAGGGAGAAGGTAGAAGAAAAATTTCTTCACCTCATTTAGTAAATAGTTTTGGGACCAAAAACCTCCCTCAATGGGGAGGTATGATCTATATTGAATGATTATATTATTTTTCATCTATATCGATACTTTCTGGGTGGAAAAATTGGAGGAATAAGGTAGTAGTGTCATTTTGACGGTTGGTCCCAATTTGAAAATTTGGTTCAAAAAAACTATTTGAAATCTTCTAAATCCATTTTGAAGCCTCGAATGACAAATTTTATGGTCCAAACCTTACTATCAAGAAATATTCCATGTTCTACGCTCTATGATATTTCCAATGGTGTGTCAAATGCCTAAATTAGAGATTGTATGCAAAAGTTATGTTTCATGCAAGTTGACCTACCATCTTGATCATGATGGTATGAGTGGATGACATGTCCACCCCCATTACTTAAACATGTGGGGCTATCCACGTAGTGGATTTTCTAGAATATTCTAAAATGTCAAAACCTAATGACTAATTGAGGGTTGAGTAAGTTAATACCCTAACCCTAGATGACTATGACGCTATGTTAAATACCGGGCCACTAGGAGGATAAGAGTTTCCATTCTTTAACATTGTATTTGTTCCATAGTTGAGAAAAGCACCTAAGAGTGGTAATATGAGAGCATAAAATAGGAGGAGAGATATTGTAGTATCCATACAAGCCATAATATCAAAGGAAACACCACAAAGAGTGAATTTTTTGTACTTTCATTTGAAGAAAAGAGAGCAGAGAGACCTCACCTTATAGTTGGGTTTTCTCTCGTATTAGGTTTCCTAGGTTATATCTTGTGTTTATTTGCAAATGGTGTGTGATTATTTATTTATGTTTCTCTATCTTTCGGATTTAATATATTTCATACATTTTAAGATGAAAATGAGTAATTAAAGAATCTCAGATCTAAAGGAAATTAACCTTCACAATATATATTTTGTAATGATCCCAAGCTAAATTCTTTCTTGGAATCACTAACTACTACTAATTTATTGAGTTATTAAGTGCATACAAGATTCATCAACACATGGAGATCACAATATATTCAAGATGTAGAAGCGCAAGCAAAGATCTGACCTTTTTTATTATGAGCAATGTAAGATCAAAACAATAGATGTCGATCTGGCATAAACCTTAGATGGTCGTACAAGAAATAGATATGAGATGCTACAAAATGCTCCTGACAATAAAAAATAAGCCTCCAAAGGATGGATATACAATGAAGACTAAATCAAGCAGATCTGAGCCATACTAATGCTCAAACTCCAAGCCAGAAAGTGCCACGTCCTGCTAGAATGTTGAAGCACTGAATAGTTCTACCCTGCTACCAAAAGTGTCCAATCATCCCGAGAAATATGCCAAATGATAGATCGAGAAACTGTAAGGAAAACCCATATGTCCAAATTCCCAAATCCACTCTCAAACCCCGTAGATTAGAATTCTCCACTGAATGGTGTGCCCCAATAGATGACTGAAACCCTAGCTGGTTTGGACCTGATGAAGGAGGCCTCCAAATGCTCTGGAACACTCCAAGAATAAAGATCGGGCTATGAGAATCCCGTGGGAGAAGTTTCGGGCTTAGATCTCAAGCAAATCTCCCTAGATCTGAGTTTTAATGAATCACAGGACGTCCCCTATGGATCCACGATGTCCCAATCTGCAGAAAATTGTAGAATGATGATAACCCTCCAGAAAAGCCCTCAAACTAATGGTCCCACCCCTGCAAACAAAACCCAACTGTCAGAATGGCCCCAGGCCCTCACGATAAGCTAGATCGAACCTCCCTCGATAAGCTGGCCCTGAGACTAGAATGGTGTGGAGGAGTCTTTCATCCCCGAGACC
>SNQJ01S0026212.1:64831-88395 GCA_010110895.2 Picea sitchensis | reverse complement strand
AGTTATCTTTTACTCCTTTATCCTTTTCCTTTCTTAAGTCAACTTAAAAATATAACTTTTAACTTCTTGACTTTTCCCCCCTCAGTGTGTGACTATGACCTAGTGGGGATGCCTAGGCCACTGAGTCTCCTCTTCACCTCTCTAAGAGGTGGGGGACATTAAAGATTTCAATATCTTATTATATTTATTGTGACGAACTGTCAAGTGGAATATCCACGACATTTACAAATCATTTTATCAAATTTTCCATTGACATCTCGATAGCTTAGTATTCAATTCACGTCATCCCCATTATTTCAATAGATACTTAATGATAACCAATCATATATTTAATACCAGAATGTAAATCTCTTGATAATCCATTTCGTAGGCCAAGTCAAGTTCACTGTAAAGATAATGCATAGTTTTTATTTGTTTCACACAAAGCATGTTTTAGATTTTGTTTGGGATAACGTCTCTATTAAGCTTGGTGATATTTTCTAACATGCATGTTCCTACTTAAGTTTAGATGTGAATTTGCACAAAATGAACGTTGCCAACGTCACAAAAACCTAAAATTGGGATTACAATAGTGAGGATTTTGATTCTAGTCATTCAATTTTCTACATCATCAAATCGTCACTTCATTGTTCTCTAGGTTGTTCTTTACCCTTTTCTTGATTCCATACATTGTTATCTATCAAACTCTTTCAATTTCTTCTTGTTGTTTATAGAAACATTAGTATCAATGTGACGATACTTCACATGTCAAATATTTTGAGAATACCCGAGAGCTCTCTTTCCTCATGCCTCACATCCAAGATGTATGAGATGTATCATTTGTAGAATTAATTCTTGCAACAACATATTTTATCCTTTTATGTTCCTAAGTAAGCTATGGAGAGTGTAACATAATTGTTGTTATCATCAAATATATGCATTAGGAATTACATTTTAATATGCACTCTAACACACATTTTTGCATGGTTTGAGAGAGAAAGTGAACTTGATCAATATCCACAATAAGAATAACATGCATGGTGGTCTTGATGAATAATTCCCTTTAACTCTATGCTTGTATGGATCGTAAAAAACTCCAAATCATAGACATCTTAGCCTACATAATAAGCAATGGGTGTAATCATGCTAGATAACATGTTTCTAGAAGCCTCTAAAGAAAGAAGGCTCTCTTCATTGCTCTTATAGTGTTTCAATATAATTGTCAACTCTCAAGTAAGGCCTCAAGGTTTACAACAATTTCTTATTTTTTGATGAAATCTACAATGAACATTAGAAATGTGTTTGTGAGTTTAAAGGATTTGGCTTCCATAGTTAAACATGATTGTGATATGCTTACGATAATCAAAGATATAGTCCTAACTCCTCAAGTATCATACGGATACATGGAACAAATCCTATCTTATATGGGTGTCCACAAAAATGAAGTTTTATATTATCATTTTTAAATCTTTGAGATTTCTATGAAGAAAACAATAATGACTCTTTTTTATAAAATTTAATTATTTATATTATTCCTTTCTCCTTAACCGACTAGAACGTCCTTATTCCATGTGCGTTTAAGAATTTCAATTTAGTGCGAATGAATGGTTCTCGCATGCAATGAAAATTTCAAATTTAACCCTAGTTCGGAGTCTAGATGGTTTTCAAATCCGAGTTTCGAGTCCGCCCGTTCCTATATAACGAAGGCCATGCCATTGTATTTCTCACCTCTTGCTTACCGACTTTGGTCTCCGCCCGAGTATTCCCGTCAAAAGGTATACTACTGTTAAGTTTTTTCTTTCTGGAATCTAATAAGCTGTGCAATCTTAGAGGTATGAAGGAGCATACCGGTATGGTATTGTAAGTTGCTAGTATGGTTGTAGATTTTGTGTTACGGCTACTGAGGCTCTCTAATCTATTATGGATTTGATCATATTATATATGTCTACCTTGTGTACTGATATGCCTTGATGCAGTTTAGTAGATTGAGTTGAAGTGAAGGTGTTTTTTTGCAGAAGCCGGAGTCTTGCTGGCATTGAAGGCATTCAGTTTCAACTTAGTGATACCAAGAGTCCATCCAGTATTAGTGTATCAATGTAGCCGAAACCCAAAAAGTAAGTACAGATTTCCCAACAGCTGTAAGTCCTGTAATGGCCAACGTACAAGGAGGGAGGAACTGCATAGCCGAGCTGAAGGATAAAGCAGGTCATTTGCATGTTGTTGCTCCAGTAATAGACAACTTTTCTTATACTTTCATCCCTTGTTTTAATATATTACAAAAATATATTGCATTTGTAATAGACAACATTTTTTTTCCAACTGTAAAATTTCGCAATTATATATTATACAATTTGTTTTCATACGAAGAGGTTACAATCAGAAAAACTGAAGAAGATCTGCTGAAATAATAGTGAAAATTTTCTTCATAGCAGTCTATTGACGGATATAAGGAGAAAGGTTTTGATGGAGAGTGGCAGAATGAGGAAGTTGCTTGATGATTAATGAGTGATCTGTCAGAGCCTACAAATTGATGTCGGAGCATCGTTGACAAGCGCACAGAGGTGGGACCACTCAACGCATGAAAGTTCTTCCAGAACTTCAATGTGGGCAGTTACAACCGACTTTAGAATCCACCTCCTTTCAGTGCCAGAATTCACCTTTGGAGGCATGCTTGAGCCGGTGCCAAATTTTACCCTTTGAGGCAAGTTTTGAAATTGTAAACAGAGCAGGAGTTTCCACTTCGGCTCTGGAATGCGACTGAATTAAGATAATGTAGGATGAATGTTAGAGTAGGCAAGTAGCCAAGGGAAAACCCTAGAAACATTTTGGAGTTATGTAGAAATTTGTACACCCAGTTAGAGAGAGTTGCAATATAGAGATAAATTAGTTGTAAGAGAGAACTGTGAGTTAGTAGGAGATACTTTTTTGAGTTACTGCAATTTTGAATGTATTCTGTAGCCATTGGACACTTGTGAATATAACAGAATGAAACATTGATCCAAATGTATGGTGTGTGGACTGTGTGCATTTTCCTGTCATATTCTATTTACATGAATCAGTGGATGGAACTGTGAGTTTTCCCAGTTTCAATTGTTTCTCTACATTGGAAGCTCTGCAAGGTGTGCATCGAGCTAGAGAGGGACGTAAGGAGATCAGGAGGAATTTCTCTGCGAGAAATACCGTGGATTTGAGTTATTGAAATCCCTCAAATACAAGGAGTGCGCGGGGAATCAAAGTCTGAACCAGACAAAGCTCAGGAGGGATAACGCTTCGAAAATTGTTATCGATACCCCAGAATTCATTCCCTAGAAGGAACGAAGACCGAGTGTTCGAAGACTTAGAAAATCTTCTAAGTCTGAAGCGAGTAAAATCTCAGAAGGAAGAACATCGTCGAGCGTTAGATCACGACGGAAGATCCCGCAGACCGTCCAATTTGAGGGAGAAGCGCAGGCTTTAATGCTATGTAGATCTGAGAGGGGAGATCCCGAAGATCTGAACAAACGGTGGAGAGTCCTTGAGGAGAAACATCGAAACCCCGCCAGTCGTTGGATAAGGTGGAGCTGCGAGGAGGTTAGCGGCAAGGGCTTTTGACGTCCAAAGCATTTCGACATTTCGACAACCGGGGATTCCAAGGAGTAGAGATATCCCTTGCACCCAAATTTCGCGAAACGTGAAAACCCGAAAGAATAGGCACTGGGAAATTTCAGCATTTCGGCAATCGGGGGTTCGAAGGATAAAGGGATGGGACGCTTGACTTGTGAAGTCCCAGTCCACGATATTTCGGCATTTCGGGACCCGAGTGTTCGAGAGGTCAGGAGTCGGGAGACATGGAGTCTCGACTCACAAAATCGCAAAACCCCAAAAGCATTCAGAGGAATAGTACAAGTCAAAGCCTGTTAAGCCATTTCGACATTTTGGGTTCCGGGAGATTGAACGACCTAGAATCGTTGTAGCCGAAATTGTGAAAAAGCGAAACTCGAAAACCTGAAAGTGTTTGGAGGCTAAGGGAAGATGCAGAGTTGTTAAGTCCTTTTCAGCATTTCAACGACCAGGAGTTGGAGGGATAAGCAGCCTAGGAGAGCTCGCATTCAAGAGTCTGGAAACCCTGAAACGTGAAAGGTGTGTTGGTTCAGAACAAAGAAGAGTGCTGAAAGCTGAGTGCGTGCATAGGTTTTCTCAAAGCGTGTGCCAGGGAATTAAAGGGACCTGTGGATTTGTCCAAAGGGTTCCAATAGGAGTCCAAAGAGTTATTTCAGCTCAGAAGAAGAACGATCCAGAGACCGGGAGGTCAGTGGATCCTGTTGAGGTAGGGGTCTGCATCAGGTGGTATCAGAGCATAAGTTTTTCATCTGTAGACTTCATGCAAAGGAGGAAAAGAAGGAGACAGAGAACTCAGAGTTGTACTCTGTGTGTGACATATAGTCGACATAATGCCACCAAGAAGACGAGAGCCACCTTTAGCCAACTGTGTTGTAGAGAGGGAGATGCGAGAGCTTCGTGCCTGATTGGAAACAATGGAAGCAACACAGAGAAGAGCACCTGACATTGGGGATGTCAATGATGCAGAAAGTGAAGAGGTTGAGGTTGAAGAAGCTGCAAGAGAGGATGCCGCAGAAGAACGTTTGTTGAGAGCAGTTGTCAGGTTGGGAGGCAGAGCTAAGATAGAGGTCCCCATGTATGAGGGAAATCTAGATGCTGAAGAACTATTGGACTGGATAAGGTCCATGGACAAACACTTCGACTATGAATATGTCGATGAGGAGAAGAAGGTGAAGTAGGCAGTTACCCGGCTAAAAGGGCATGCAACACTGTGGTGGGACGAACTGCAAGCTGAGAGGAGAAGTAAAGGCAAAAGAAGATAAAGAGTTGGGACATGATGGTAGCCAAACTGAAGGCTAATTTCATACCCAAAGACTACCAGATCAATCTGTTTAGAAAGCTACAGAACCTGAGACAGAAAGGGATGACAGTCAAGGAGTACACCGAGGAGTTCTATCGGCTGAACATCATAATTGGACAATGGGAGAGAGATGAAGAAAGAGTTGTCAGATATATAAATGACTTGAGATATGAAATCCACGACAAACTTAGCATGATGTCAGTGAGGACTGTGGAAGATGCTTATCAGTTTGCACTGAAGGCAGAGGAGAAGCTGGCCAGAAAACAGAACCAGCGAGGAAGAGGTAAAGGCTCGATCCGAAGAAAAAGCAAGGGATTTGACCGTGATAGAGAACATCATTCTAAGGATGAGGCAGAGAAACCACACAATCACTCAGAACAAGGAGGAATTTCACGAGGAAGACAGAATGGTGGAAGAAACTCTTCTAGAGGAAGAGGCAGAGGAGGAGTAAGGTGCTATAACTATGGAAAGATAGGGCACATGTATTGGGAATGTCCTGAGAAGAAGAAGGAAGGAGGAGAAGCTCACATTTTAGAAGCAAGGTGAAGATATGTTGAAGCAGAAGGAGCAGAGGATGGAGCATCCCTGATGTTGAGAAAAGTTCTCTTAAAACCAGAGGTAGAAATTGAAAAGCCAGTGCAAAGAAGCAGTCTCTTCAGGACAGCTTGCAAGACTAAGGATAAAGTGTGCAAGGTGATCATTGACAGTGGGATTATTGACAACCTAGTATCCACAGAGATGGTGGAGAAATTGGAGCTTAAGACAACTGCACATCCAAGGCCATACAATGTCTCATGGCTGCAAAAAGGACACCATGTAACGATCGCTAAACAATGCCTGGTTGAAATTAAAATAGGAGGATATAAAGATGAAATCCTATGTGATGTAATTCCCATGGACATATGCCACATTTTTTTGGGAAGACCATGGCAGTTTGATAGAAATTTCATTCACGATGGAAGGAAGAATACATATACATTGGAGAATAATGGTAGGATGCATATGTTGCTGCCAATGGAGGAGAAGAGAGCAAAAGAGGAAGCCAACACAAGCATACTTCTCATGAGTGGGAAGGAACTCCTAAAAGAATTCAAGGAAGAACAGGAGATGCAGTTCATTGTGGTGAGGAAGCCCAGACTCATCCTTATGAGTACATCAATGGATGATTTTCCTGAAGATGTTTACGAGCTGTTGGATAATTTTGCTGATATAGTGGTGGATTGGCTGCCAAACGCATTGCCACCCATCAGGAGTATCAGTAATCATATCAAATTGATACTAGGAGAAAGCCTGTGAACAAGGCAGTGTACAGATTAACACCTTGAAAAAATGAGGTGGTGAAGAACCAAGTCCAGGAATTGTGGGATAAGGGTTTGGTCAGGGAATGTTTGAGCCCATGTGTAGTACCAACTGTGTTAAGCCCAAAGAAAGATGGGGGATGGAGAATGTGCACAGACTCGAGATCCATCAACAAGATCACCATCAGGTACATATTTCCTTTACCAGGAATGGATGATTTAATGGATTGCTTAAGTGGAGAAAATTTCTTTTCTAAGATAGATCTGAAAAGTGGATATCAGCAGATCAAGATGAGAGAAGGTGATGAATGGAAAACAACCTTTAAGATGAATAAAGGTCTGTATGAGTGGCTGATTATGCCATTTTTCTTAACAAATGCCCCAAGCACTTTTATGAGGCTGATGAACGAAATTCTAAAAGATTTCATTGGCAAGTTCGTGGTTGTATATCTAGACGATATACTGATCTTTAGCAGGACTAAAGAGGAGCATTTGAGGCACCTAATGCTAGTAATGAGGAGGCTGCATCGGGAAAAGCTGCTAATCAATTTGAAGAAGTCCTCTTTTAAGAAGACAGAACTCATTTATTTTGGTTTCTTGATTTCTTCGAATGAATGGAAGATGGATCCAGAGAAGGTGAAAGCGATCATAGAATGGTCGTCACCAAGGAGCATGTTCAAGGTAAGGAGATTTCATGGTTTAGCAAGTTTTTATAGAAAGTTCATTAAAGACTTCAGTGGGATTTGTGCACCCATGATGGATACAGTAAAGAAGCGGCACAAGTATTTTAAATGGACAGAGTATATGGTTTAGGAAGGATTGTTGTTCAGAGGAAATTAATTGTGCATACCAAGATGCTCAATGAGGGACAATCTTCTGAAGGAGAAACGTAGTGGAGGATTGGCTGGACATTTCGGCCATGATAAAACATTTGCACAGTTGAGTAGTTCATACTATTGGCCAGGTATGAGAACAGAGGTGATAAAATTTGTGAACAGATGTAGGATCTGCCAACATGCAAAGGGGAATAGACAGAACACTGGATTGTATCAACCATTGCCAATACCAAAGAGGCCTTGGGATGCAATAAGCATGGACTTTGTGTTGGGATTGCCAAGAACACAAAGAATATTTGATTCCATATTTGTGGTGGTGGATAGATTTTCAAATATGGCACATTTCATCCCATTCCAGAAGACCAGTGACGCAACGCATGTTGCAAATCTATTTTTCAAAGAAGTTGTGAGACTTCATGGTCTACCCAGGAGCACTGTCTCAGATAGAGACAAAAAATTTGTTGCTCACTTTTGGAGGACGTTTTGGAAGAATATGGGGACAAATGTGTCCTTTAGCTCAGCTTATCACCCTCAGACAGATGGGCAAACTGAGGTGGTAAATAGAAGTTTGGGAAACTTATTAAGAAGTTTGGTTACTGAACACCATAACCAGTGGGATTAGATTCTGCCACAAGCAGAATTTGCATATAATGACTCACCAAACAGGAGCACTGGAAGAAGCCCATTCCAAAGACTCTATGGAATGCAACCCAGGGAAGTTTCTGAGTTGAGAGACTTGGAACAGGGTGAGATTAGGAGCGCTAGAGCAGAGGATTTTTCTGCAGAGATGGAGTGACTCCACAGCTAGATCAAAGGACAGTTGGAGAGTTCTAATAAAAAATACACGCACATAGTTGATCAACGTCGCAGGGAACTCCAATTTGAAGTGGGAGATTAGGTTTTAGCACATCTCAAGAAGGAAAGGTTCCCTAGGGGAACACATAACAAATTGAAGATGAAGAATATAGGACCCTATAATATCTTGAGGAAGTTTGATACAAACACCTATGAGATCGAGTTGCCATATGGTGTGGTCATTTCACCCATATTCAATGTCTCAGACCTGTACCCTTACAGGAAAGACAACACAGAAGGATCAAAAGATCAAGGAAAGATTCAGTGGGAGAAGCAGATGCCTGTGGTAGAGAAGCTATAGATGGAGAAAATTTTGGATCAGAGGATTGGCAAGAAGACCAAGAGGAAGACTTATTTTGAGTATCTGGTCAAGTGGAAGGGACACCTAGTCAAATATGCCAGTTGGAAAAATGAAATTGCTATCCAAAAGAAAGGAAAGTTAGTAGAGGAGCTCATGGACAGGAGTCCATGAATTTTTGTCAATGGGATTACGATGCAGGAGCATCGTTGGAAAGCGCACAGAGGCGGGACCACTCAACACGTGAGAGTTCTTCCACAACTTCAACGTCTGTAGTTACAATCTATTTCGGAATCCGCCTCCTCTTAGTGCCGAAATTCACCTTTGGAGGCATGCTTGAACCGGTGCCAAATTTTACCCTTTGAGGCAAGTTTTGAAATTGTAAACAGAGCAGGAGTTTCCACTTCGGCTCTGGAATGCAACTGCACAAAGATAATGTAGGATGAATGTTAAAGTAGGCAAGTAGCCAAGGGAAAACCCTAGAAACATTTTGGAGTTATGTAGAAGTTTGTACACCCAGTTAGAGAGAGCTGCAATATAGAGAGAAATTAGTTGTAAGAGAGAACTGTGAGTTAGCAGGAGATCTTAGTTTTTTGAGTTACTATAATTTTGAATGTATTTTGTGGCCATTGGGCACTTGTGAATATAACATAATGGAAAATTGATCCAAATGTATGGTGTGTGGACTGTGTGCATTTTCCTGTCATTTTCTGTTTACATGAATCAGTGGATGGAACTGTGAGTTTTCCCAGTTTCAATTATTTCTCTACATTGGAAGCTCTGCAAGGTGTGCATCGAGCCAGAGCGGGACATAAGGAGATCAGCATGAATTTCTCTGCAAGAAATACTGTGGATTTGAGTTATCGAAATCCCTCAAATGCAAGGACTATGTGGGGAATCGAATTCTGAACTAGACAAAGCTCAGGAGGGATAACGCTTTAGAAAGTGTTATCGAGACCCCATAACTCATTCCCTAGAAGGAACAAAAAATGAGTCTTCGAAGACTTAGAAAATCTTATAAGTCTTAAGTGAGTAAAATCTCAGGAGGAAGAACACTGTCGAGCATTGGATCAAGGCGAAAGATCTCGTAGACCATCCGATTTGAGGGAGAAGCGCAGGCTTCAACACTGTGTAGATCCGGGAGGGGAGATCCCAAAGATCTAAACAAATGGTGGAGAGTCCTTGAGGAGAAATGTTGAAACCCTGTGAGCCATTGGATAAGGTGGATCTGCGAGGAGGTTAACGATGAGTGCTTTTGACATCCAAATCATTTCGACATTTCGGCAACCGGGGATTCCAAGGAGCAGAGATATCCCTTGCATCTAGATTTCACGAAACGCGAAAACCCGAAAGAATAGGCATTGGGACATTTCGGCAACTGGGGGTTTGAAGGATAAATGGATATGTCACTTGACTTGTGAAGTCCCGGTCCACGATATTTCAGCATTAGATAGGGTTCTGGAATCATCCTAAAATGATTCATTGCGGAATTTTCACTATAAAGAAATTTCTGTAACATTTCAGAACCTGAACTTTGGAGGCTATTTAAATAAATTAGTAAGGTATCTATGGTAAAAAGTTTACCTTCTGGGTAATCTTAAATTTGTATATACACCCTGTGTAAGATAGGGTATCGTACTAGTCCTATTGACTAGTCTCAAGAAGGTGTTCCAGGTAAAACAATCATAACTTCTTCCTAGAGTATCCAAATTGAGTGGGACTAGTTTCATTGGATCGTGGACAGTCTGTAGTAGTTCGCGTGTAAGTTTCATAATTTTATATCAATTATTTTGTGTGGGGCACGCTATACAAGTGAGATCTCCTAGAAAGGAAAAAAATCGTCAAGTTGTGGGGAAGTTACCATAAATTCCACTTGGCACATCCAATTTTGATTAGACCTATGGCATTGCAGAGAAGAAATATCAGAGAACTACATAAAATAAAGTTTCATACCCAAAAGGGTTGAAACTTGGGAGATATAATAGAAGAAATATTTTCTAGCAGAACTACCTCAAAATCAAGGTTCAAAAGTGATACTTGGCCAACATGCCACCAGAAAAGGGAACTTCTACACCAACTAAGCCTCCAGAAAATCCTACTTGGACTCTTGATGAAGGTGAATAAATGCGTAGGGACATAAATGAACTACATAAGAAGATGGATTCAATGGAAGCTAAGTTGGATACTAAGATGGATTCAATGGAAGATAAGTTGGATACTAAGATGGATGGTTTAAAAGGGGAGATCATGGAAGTATTGAAAAATTTCGTAACAAAGAAGACACCTGAAAGTGAAAATGCATCCCAAGAAGATGGATTCAATGGAAGCTAAGTTGGATACTAATCTCTAACCTCTTCAAAGTGAAATGCATCCCATGAAATTCATGATGAGGGACACAAGGAAGGTGAATCAAGAATGAGAAACTCCAACTTTAGTTTGAAGACAAACCATCGCTCTTAAGATTGATATGAGGGAAGTTTGATGGAAGGACCTAATCACATGGATACTTGGGATGGAGCAATTCTTTGATCTACGCCAAGTGCCAAGCTTACAAAAGTTAACTATTGAATCCTTATATTTAGAACATAATAAATTTGTATGGTATCGATGGCTTTGTTCCTAGAAATCACTCTTCACTTGGACAATTTTCTGCGTAAGAAATGATAGCACACTCATGAGGATACAAGGAGCAACACCTTCTTTATCCAATTGATGTCTCAAGCAAAGGGTTCAATTACCGAGCACATTGAGAACTTCCAAAGATTGAATATAAAGTTAACGAATATTCAGATGAGCACTTGATTGATGTATTCATAGGAACTTTAAAGGATAACCTTCAACATGAGGTTCTCTTTGGGAACCCAAAACATTAGAGAATGCATTTAAGGTGGCAAGAAATGTTGAAAGTAAAATATGGCTATGGCTACTAGAAGAACCAACTCTAACATCTATAGAGAGAACAATGCCCTTCTTATAAAAACACCTCAACCTAGAAGGCTGACACCTCAACAATTAAGAAATGACAAAAAAGGTTTATGCTTTAATTGTGACAACAAGTACGTGAAGGGACATAAGTGTGGTGAGAAGAAATTATTCTACATAGATTGTTAAGAGGAAGAAGAACAAGAACAATAACCATCTCAAGATGAAAACATAGAAGCACCACCAAGAGTTGACTCCCCACGATATCCTCCGTGAATGCATTGGCTAGAATTAGCACTCTCAAAACCCTCAAGATCAAGGATACATCAAAAGAAAAGATAATAGTCCTAATTTATTCCGGCAATACTCATAATTTCATTCACTATAATTAGCCAAAGATCACAAATTTTGTATATCCAATGCCATAGTTTCAAGTAATTAAATTGCAAATGGAAGAACTATCAATTGCTCGTGAAAAGTAATAAGATAAATCTTACTATGGGGAATATGTAATGAATAGTCCAATGATTTCATACCCATGGGTGGTGCATGTTGTACTAAGGGGAATCCAATGGTTACAATCATTAGGAACAATGGCTTTAATTTTCAAGAACTTTTCATGAAATTTTCATTGAAGGAGTGCGAAATTGAGTTAGGAGGTATCACAGGGAAACCCGAGAAGGTGATAAGCTCTAACAAGATGAAAAAAATTATTGAAAGGCATCAAGGAGTTATTGCACAACTATGCTCACTAGATGTTCAAACATCTAAGCCATCTATTCCTCAATATCTCCAAAGGATCATCATAATCATTCCAAAGTATTTGAAGATATTCTAAAGGTCTTCCACCACTGAATCGTGATCATGAATTCACTTCCACCTCGAGGTTCTCCTAACATCAAGCCATACAGATACCCCATGCCTATAAGAGTGAAATTGAGCTAATGGTTGAAGAAATGTTAGAGGTTGGCATTATTAGGACCTAGCCAAAGCTCTTACTCTCGCACTAGTGGTAATGGTATTCAAGAAAGATAGCTCATGGCTTATGTGTACAAATTATAGTGAGCTCAAAAGATCATCATTAAAGATAAGTCTCAAATTCTATCATTGATGAATTGTTAGATGAACTACATGGATAAATCTATTTCACAAATTTGTATCTCCGTTCACGGTATCATCGTGATCGTATCGAAGGAAGAAGATATCTCAAAATAAACATTCAACCTATCAAGGCCATTATGAATTTTTGTCATGCTATCTTAGACATGCACCTTCCACATTCCAAGGGTTGATGAAGTCCATCAAGCCATTACTCCATAAAATTTGTGTTAGTATTTCTTTTGATGATATACTAATCTTATGAAAGTCTTGGGATGCGATCACGTAGACATGTTGACAAGGTGCTACAACTACTAAAGGATAAACAACTATATGCCAAACCATCCAAATGTTTCTCCGAGTAAAGGAGGTAGAGTATTTGGGTCATATTGTATCTCATGAAGGTGTCAAGGTAGACCTTAACAAGATTAGGCCATGACCGGCCGATTCCCAAAATGTTAAAGAATCTTAAAGGATTTTGGGTTTGAGAGGCTACTACCAGTTTGTTCTTAACTATGGAAGAATAGAAACAAATTTAACGCCACTCAACTAAGAAGGATGCATTTTCATGGACTCCGTGAGGAAACTAAAGATTTTGAACAACTTAAAGAGGTAGATGTGTAAAGCTCCTATCTTGACCACTCCGGGCTTCACAAAAACCTTTATCAGGAATGTGATGCCTCTGAAATGGAATTGGTGATGTCCTACTGCAAGAAGGAAGGTCCCCGGTTAAAAGGCCCACCACCAAGGGAAAGGACTTACACAAACTACTTATGAGAAGGAAATGATAGAAATACTACATGCATTGAAGAAATGGCATCCTTACCTAATAGATAGGAACTCAAGGTCAAAACAGACGTGATAATTTTAAATACTTCTTAGAACAAAGACTATCCTAAAAAGAACAACAAAAATGGGTAACCAAGATATTGGGCTTTTGAAATCGCCTTATGCAAAGAAAAATGTTGTTATAGATGCACTCTCAAGAAAGGATGAATATGTTGGGCCTTTCTCCTCAGGTTATCCTCGATCATCCAACCCGATTGGATAATAGAAGTAAGGGAAGAATGGAAAAATGATGAAAAAAAAAAAAAAAGTGTGGACTCTCATCTAAAGGTTGCAGCAAGATTCCATTAATCGCATACATTTTATTACGGAAAATGATTCACTATGGCATGACTACCATATTTATGTAAGAAATCCAAACTCAAAACAAAGGTACCTATTAGAATTGCACACCTCTCGAGTAGGAGGGCACTGAGATTTTGAAAACCTACCATAGAGCTTCATGACTTTTTTGGGATGGACTCAAAACTAATGTTCAAAGGTTTGTGGTAGAATGTTTTGTAAAGCAACAAAATAGCAGGTGGAAACAATTAAGATCCTGTGTCTTTGCCAACCATTATCCATCCCAAGTCAAGACTGGAGGAGGTTTCATGGATTTCATCATGTGTTTACCAAAATCAAGGGCATGGTGATTGTTGATAGACTGACCAAGTATGACTACCTTTGTGCACTCACTCATCCCTTCAAAGCTAGTACAAATTGCCACCACATCTATGGAGACGGTTCAAAAGCTACATGGAAGTCTAAAGATTATTGTAAGTGACAGATCCCATCTTCACTGGACATTTTGGGCAGAATTTTTTCTTGTTTGGGTACTCAATTGGCTCTAGTTCATCCTATCATCCTCAATATGATGGACAAACCGAGATAGTGAACAAAATGTCTAGAAGGCTACCTTCTGCTGCTTTTGTCTCTCATAAACAAAACACAATGGTTCAAATGGTTACCCTTTGGTAGAATGGTATAACACTTCCTTTTCTTTCATACCATACTGGAACAAAAATGACACTATTTATGGGACTTTATGGATACCAACCTCCTACCATCACTTCTTCTAAAAGAAAAATCTAAGGTTGAAGCAAAGGAAGATCACATTGAGAATAAACAACAAGTTCTATGAATATTAAAGGACAACTTGACCATATCACAAAATCGTATGAAACAACAAGCATCAACATCAGAGGAAAGAAGTTTCAGCTTAGGGATTGCGTTTTAAGACTACAACCATACAAACAGATGTCCCTTCAAAACAAGCCAAGAAGGATAATAAATTATCACCAAAGTACTATGGCCCTTATAAGGTGTTGCAAAAAAGATTGGTACTATGGCATATAAATTAGAGTTGCTTGTATATTCACGAGTACACCCAAGTACTTTTCCTCCATGTTTCATGCTTAAAGAAGGTTATAGGCAACAAGATTCTAGTTCAAACTATATTGCCATACCTTGACGAGGAAGGAAAATCATAATGGAACCCGAAGCCGTCACTGACACAAGAATTTGTCAAATGAGGAATAGATCCATTTCAGAGTATCTCATTAAATGGAGGAAACTATCTACCAAGATTCCACTTGGGAAGATGAGTCTTTATACAAAAGCATCCAGAAAGTTACCGCTGTTGTCAAAAACACTTGTCCAAGGAGGCATGTTAAGCCCTAATATTGGCCTCATTAATTACCTCTTATTGGGGCATATTATATTAAGAATGTTATTTTATTTATGTACTTTAGCCATTAATGTAATTATACCTCCTAGTATCCCATATGTACCAAGGAGACATTTTCATTTTGAATCATCTTGTACTGGAACATTTATGGGGTAAAGGAGGTTGCCCCAAGAAGGACTACTTTTAACTTCAATATGTGCCTTAGACTTCTCCCTAAGAAACTTCTTAGTGTTATATGAAAGATAATTATACTATATAATAATTTTCACTTCTATATCTATATAAACCCTCTTCAATTTCCTTTCGATGTTTTAATAGATTTCCTTCTATCTTTCATGGGATAAATACCATCAATCTTTACACAAAGTATTTCTACATCTTCTTCTTCACTTGTAGAGAAAAATTCACCATCATCATTGCAATCATGGCTTTGAGTGTTCTTTACCTTCATTTGAAGTATCTTCACTTTCTTCCTTTTTCCAACATCAACACATGATTCTTTATCTCACTTGAAATAGCCATAAAAT
Organism: Picea sitchensis; assembly: GCA_010110895.2. Lineage (NCBI taxonomy): Eukaryota > Viridiplantae > Streptophyta > Pinopsida > Pinales > Pinaceae > Picea > Picea sitchensis. Next base: position 73,170 of record SNQJ01S0026212.1, on the reverse strand, counting down.
CAAAAGATTTAGAAATAATGCATTCAAGATTTTGATGATTCTTACCTTGATGATCTTGATGGAGTACCTCAATTTATTCTTTCTCTTCCTTGCTTTTGATATTTCTCCTCTAGGTTTAGCCATAGATCCTTGGTGGAAGTGCACTCAGTCCTATTGCCCTCCTTGATAGGGCTTGAGAGTCCACTAAGAATGGTCTTGAGAGCTAATGCATCATTCTTCTTTTCCTCCCTTTGAGCAAACTTTGACTTGTTCTTCAATGGAACATATCCACTGTGGTTTCCTTTCAAATAGCTTCTCCCATTGTCTTCTAAATACACTCTCATCTCTATTCTCCAAGTAGAATAGTTTTCCTCACAAGGATTGGAACTTCATCATCCATTTGTGTGTCTATGGATCTCCTTAAAGCTTCTTAAGGCTTGTAGTGAAGGGGCTCACTGATTCCAATTGTTGGACACACCTACCACACTTAGAGGGGGGTGAAATGAGTGTGGGGCTCTTTATCCAAAAACTTACCTCTTGCACAAAACTCATCAATTAGCATTCAACATTTATTCATTACCCATTTCTATCATTTATAACCGCTAATGTGTGAGAACATATCAACAATATATCATCAACAAGTCATCACTTTCAATGAACACAAAGAACACAAGATGTATGTGTAATTTTATTTTATTAATGAATCATAACTTGGGGTTTATCATTGAAATAACCAATAGAGTACAACTCTATAAGAGCACTCGCTTTATAATGCAAGAGACTCACTTTTACACCCTCAAGACTACAACTGAGATGAGGTAACAATCCTCACCAGATATCAATCTACAATGTGTATGTGACCTGTCAGTAGTGTAGCCTGTGTGTGCACATGCCCTGGCTCACTACAACCCGCATGTGAACACGGCTAGTGTATCATGCAACAAGCATATTCTTTTAAGAAACTAGGGTTTTTGTTTTTCTTCACATGCTCTGATCCTTTGCAACCTGCAATCAGTTTCTCTTTTGTCTTCCACTATACAAATTGACCCATAGCTAGTCACAACACATCCAATTTCTCCAATTGCTTTCTCATGCTCCACACAACAAATCAATATGAATGCCATTCCAATCATGTATAAACAACTAGTATACCATAGTAATCATGTCACTTCTGAACATAAGAGAATTTCTCACTCCATCAACCAACCAACCAAACTAACCACATCATAGAAGTTTCTTCATACCAAGAATTCCCTGGGCATTCACAATACATCAAACAATAGTATCCATCAAGACAATAATGTAACCATACCAGTGTCTTGATAGATGTTATTGTTTGATAGATTTGAGGCCATAGAATGCAGATTTTGAACTTGCCTCATCATCCAAGAGCTTGGCACCAACTCAAACACAAATATTCATGATTTTATCCACTCCATGCTCCTTGTACACATCCATTTTGCATGTACACTCACCCTATACACAACCAACCCATGTCTCAGATGCATCCTATACATAGACAACCCACGTGGTACCATAAAATAGGGCTTCTGTGAACTGGTGAATTTTTCCATCAAGACCTCCGACATTGCCAAAAATTTGATGCATCCATGAGATCCTCTCGCTTCTTCCTTAGAATATATCTTCAATCATGATCAAGATATTCACATCAATAAGATGCTCTCACAAGAATCTCTCCATCATCATTCTAAAATATATTCACAAGAAGCTCTCCATTGATCCACAAAAAGAATTCTCACCAAAAATACATTTTACAAGAGATCCTAGCTTTTATTTATACTTTCATCTCTAGGTAACTTAACCCATTTGTATGTCACTTAACCCATTTCAAGTCACTAACCTATTTTCCTTTATTTTAGGTTAATACTCTTCCATGAATGGAAAGTTCTCAATACCTCTTTATCATCATTTAAATATTCCCTTCTTGATTTTGTCACTTCATTTTATAATTTAAATAATCTTCTTGATTTTTTTCACTTCTACTTTATCATTTAAATAATGATTTCTTCTTTTCAATCACTCTAATTTTTTTCCTTTTGGGGCTTCAAGCCATCATATGGGGGTCCTTCAACTTCGTAGAGCCATAACTCTCAAACCGTGAGGAGTTATGTGACATTTCACATACCACCAAAAATGGCATGTCAAGCACTATCCATCTAGGATGGTTTCACCAACAAATTCATTGATCTTCATCTCATTAATCCACATGCAAGCATGGGTCCTCAAACCATTCTTCTAGGATAACTGAATCCATAAAGTGTCTTCCCATGAGGGATTTCGCCATAATGGGACCACTTTGGAGTTCATCCATTTGTGCACCTTATCAAACATTATAAGACAATAATGATTCATCTTTGCATCAATTCACCACTACATCATATATATCAACTATGCATCATGTATCAATGACAACTCATTGATCCATATTCATCAATGCATCATATCAATGATCCATATTTATCAATTGGTTTCCACTTGGACATCTATCATTCTCATCAATGGCATCATATCAATGATCCATCTTTATCAATTGGTTTCCACTTTGACATCTATCATTCTCATCAAGGGAATCATATCAATTGGTTTCCACTTGGACATCTATCACTCTCGTCAATGAATATTCATTGTTCATCAATCATCAATCCATCAATTACTTGACATCAATCAATGACATCAATCAAACCAAACCATTTTCATCAATAACGTATGATCCAACAATCTCCCAAATAATCAAACCATTGGCATCAATGACAACATGATCCAACAACCAATACTTCATAACTTTTAGGACATAATAATTTGTCCTAAAAAATTAAATTCCAATAAAGTAACATTTAGAAAGAAGAATCCAAATAACAATACATACACAAACTAGCCAAAGGATGTTACCATGTCTTATTTTTCAATGGACAATATTACAACATAAAAACTGCAATATAACGTTCTTTGTGAAAAAGTAACAAATTTGATACATTGTTCATATAGGTTGAACTGTGTCTGCTCTTCAATTATAATAGCTAAAGGAAACATAAAAGTATCTATCGTCCTTTCCATTTATTTTAAGCCTAAAAACCTATATAACATTGATTAGATCACTCATGTAGCCACTTCTAAATTGGCTTTCGCCCAAGTTCTATATAATTTCCCAGTCCTTAAGCATATCAGTCTCATTTAATTTCCTTTTACTTGGCTCATTGTTTTCTGAAACATAACCCTTGCCCTATTGGTTAGCTTTTCCTTCTCCTTTATCTGATTTTATAGTGGGAATCACTTTCTACATGTAAAGGGAAGAGAAAGAGAGTTATAAGGAAATTTTGATTTTAAATTTCATAAAAACACACATGCGAAATCAATCCATATATAACAGTAAAAAAATTATTAAAACTGGAAGAGAACTTTATCAATCCATATAGTGGGAAAAGTAATAAAAACTGAAAGAGAACTTTATATAAACAAATCTCCACAAATTTCCTCTCAAAATCCACACATAATGGAAAAGATTTTTTTTTTCAACGAACATAACAAAAATTTACAAAATTCAGTAAATAATATCCTTGTAAAATCATTGCAGACGTAATGGAAAAAAATGAAAACGCTTTATGTAAACAAATATAACAAAGCAATTCCACCAAATTAAGAGACAATATCTAAAACAACATTTTCCAGGCTTACCAGACTTTTGACAGCTGCAGGAGTCAAGTCTGTCAAGTGAGAAGGAGATACATTGGTATTGAGATGTGTTGGCACAGGGGAAGACCCATGGTTCAACGCTTACAACAACACACCAACAAAAACCTAACTAACGGCCCTTTCGGCAACACCTGTGAAGCAGATGAAGTCTCACCCGAGGTAGAGGCAGGGGTGGTTGCAGGACTCAGATGTTTGCAAACTTAGCTGGGATGAAGATATGTGATTGTAACCCCTTAACATAACACTTAGAAGATATAGTTCATTAATATTCAGTCTTAGTTTACAATGCAACTAAACCCTAATAATAGATCATCAAAGCATTCACACGGATTCAATAGACTCAAGCACTAAGTATACCAACATAGATTAGATCTAGCATTCATTCACATTATTCATTACTAAGTTACCATATTAGATTATTTGAATCATATATCAGTGCACTAAGCATCTATCCACATAAACAAGAGAATAACCATAAAGCACAAAACAACCACAACACGAGATATACATGGTTCACCCCCACCCTAGGGCTGCATCCACCAACTCTTCTTATTTATTTATTTCTGTCAATCTTCTACATGCACAGAGCCATGATATCTTACTCTGCAGAGGACAGGAGATCTTCACACACTCTACTAGATCCACCTTCCATGAGTTACAACACAAATCCTCTTTGTAGTATCTTACAATCACTTGCACTTAGCCTTGCAAATCTCACACAGTATGAACAAAGAAATTACAATCATCCCTTGCACTTAGCATAGTACCAAAAACCTCTTATCCACCCTTCTCTTACATCACCTAGAATTCTATTTATACATTACAAAGAGGGCCTAAACGTGGGAAAACCCATGGGATGACATCCCCATACCCGTTACATAAGCCCAAAACCCAAAAATCCCTGAAAAGGGGTTGAGATCCCGTGATCTCTGCTTCGAATTGTGCTACGCCTTTGACAGCCTGTCAAAGCCCCAAAAATATGTTAAATATGACCAAGGATCCTCAAAAATAGGTCAAGGACCAATAGGCCACCAACACTCTGTTACACATCAACATTACTCACTTTGATAAGTGTCGCAAGTGTCGCAGGTGTCAAGCGAAGCATACTGCCATGATGCCTATGTCATACTTATGATGACACTAAGGAGAAACTTAAAATGTCTCAAACACTTGATTTGAAGGAAGAGGAATGGTTAACTGAAGTTAAGTACCTCTTGCCACCTGAAAGAATCATTGAATCTACGGTTTTAGAAGAGAGCGCTCCCCTATATCACTCTTAGGAGTGTTGGAACTCCCCTATAAGGTGCTAGGGAGAGTTATAGCATTGAACAACCTTGCAAGATAAGCACTATTGATTTTAGAAGCATTGGAGGCCCCCTAAAGCCTACTAGGGAGCGCTATATCTCTTTGATGGCCCTTTTGAGGGAGCGCTGCCTATTTTGGGCAGGAGTTGGTCTATTGAGGAGAATAAGGGGAAGATATTTCAATCTTGGAAGGTAGTTGCATTCAAATTCTTGGTTCAACCATGATCTTAGGGAAGATCCCTGACTCAAGGAGGAAAATCCTCAACTTACCATAAAGATACCTCAAGAGGTTAGGCCTCTCTAAACCTATATAAACAGGCTCTATCATGGTGGAAAGGAGGAAGAATTGGAAGCATGAAACCGATGATCTCATAGGAAACATACAGTGAACTGGAGGAAAGTAATCAGTGAAGTTGTTGTCATCTGGATCATGGACCTTTTGAGCAAGGGTTAGACAAAGGGGATCTGACGAAGCTGCTGCATTCGCATCTATGGCTGTAAGTTACTTCCGTCATTGTTCTCATCAATATGACATGCTTGGCCTGTTTCTTTCTAGTTTGTGTTTAATCTCACATGAACTTGTCTCTAATAGATAGATCTATTTCAAGATAATATCAATAGAGTAGGAAGTGGTTGTGCTATTGTTTGTCTACAGGGCTCATTGAGGAGAGAAAGATTGGAGCTCAACTCGGAGAGTGCAGGGACAAACGCCCTTAAAAGGTACTTCTTTTCTCCTTCCTCCTCATACATTAGTTTGTATAGATATAAAAGGAATTCAGTGTCGATGTTAAGCATATTATGTATTAAGAGTTAAGAGTCTAACTCTCAAGAGGAGATCTACCTGTCCACAGGGAGATTTTCCTTCAACAGAAACTAGCGAATCCATTGGGGAGAATCGAATCGAAACTTTTGGTTTTGATTTTTCCTCATAGACCTTGTCTTACCCTTTGATTGTTTTCAGACCTTGTTCACCCCTCTTTGCTTGATTTCATGTGTTGATTGACTCCTTACACCATCACACTCAGCTTGATTGCCAAAATTTGACTGAAATTTTAGATTTTTGGACATTTTCATGAGATTTTTAAGTCTGGTGCCCCTGTGGCTATGTTAACAAAGCATCAGTGCTCCCTGGATTTTTTAAATGGAGTGCTATAATGCTTGGTGCCCTTTACACCAGAGCGTCTGCCCCTTTTTGGCAGTAAACCTTTCCAGAATTGCTTTTCCAAGGTCTAGTCTCTGTGTTTCACTTGCTGAGCCTCTTTGTGAGTCAATGCTTCTTCCCACTGAACTTTGACATCCTTCCTTCTAAGGAAAAAATACCTTTCTATTTAGATTTTGTGGCCTTCTTCATTTATTTTTTGAGTTTTTTCTACTTTTGGGAGTTTGAAAACAATGCACTATTTTTTCTCTCCTTTTTGACTGAGAAAGAAACTCTAGTGAAGGACATCAGAAGTCTATGAATCTCTTCATTTGGTTTTGGTTGAGGTCATTGTTTTTCAACATCTCTCTTTTGTGTGAAATTCTTGATTTTCTTTGTTTTCTTTTTTTCTTCTTGTTTCTGATCATAGCAAGAGGGTGTATTGTTTGTACAAAACCTGCTCACGCTTGTCTAAGTTTCCTTGATCCGAAAGGTTAATTGGCAGGAGAAGTGTTGTTTTGAATTAATCATTATTCACACACAAACAATAAAGAGACATCTTCATGATTGATTTGCATATTAGAAGACATTTTCAAAAAAATTTAGCACCACATTGGATTTGATTGAAGAAAATTTGTTTGAGGAAATTCCTTCTTAGTGTTTGTTAGTGAAAATAACTCTCTCCCTCTCCCTTAAATAGACATTCATAGAAAAGAAATGACTTATTATCATATTTGATGCATTTTTGGAGGATTGAATCATCATTCCATCCGTTTCACTTCCATGCACCCCTTTTGAGTAAAGAACAACTATAAAATGAACACTGATTAAAAAATATCTAGTACATTTTTTTTTCTAGGATCCTCCACCAACAATAGACTAGGATTAGCACTTTGGATTAGGCTGTGAGCATAAATCTCCAAAGTTTCCAAAACAAATATTAGCATCCTGAGGTAGGGAGAGTCAAATCCAATTGTCGTATAATTCTGCCTGGGATCCCCCTCTCACACAGGGGTTATGCACAAGGTCGCACTCGGGAAAGCTACAAAGATTATCCCTCTGTGGTTTGACTGATTGTAGTAATCAGATTGTATTATGGGGATCGCTTAAAGGTATACCCACAATGTTTAGTGGAAGCCTTTCAAGTTGATTTCGAGCTAGATACCCTACCCGTACATTCAGACTGGACTGTCAACTGTACCCACCCAGGGGCTGACTATGAATTGGTAACCTTAGTGGCCATAATCTTCAAGGTCTTACACAAGGTGGAAGTGAAGGGAAGTATCATTGTACCTGGAACAGACATTGGTCAAACTCACTCGGGCTCCTTGGAGGGTAAATCCACAATTATTGAGTGGAAGCTTGCACCAAGGTGAAAGTCCATTAAGCAGGTCACCAGTGTAACTGTTCCACCATATCCCCACCCCTTCTTGACTTGATCACGCAACGTTGGATTTCATCACCAACTAGTACGGTCATAGAGAAAAGGTTTTGTTTGCTTGGTTCTGATTCCTAGATTCTATTAGTGTATGCTACTTCTTTTCGGTAGTTAGCCATAGATTTTTTTCGCCGACTTTTTTTTGCCAACATTGACCCTCTGCACCATTCGCGTAGGCTACAGGGACTTCCTCCAGAAAATATGGAAGGGACTACCCATTTACCCCCTCATTATATGGAGGAATCTCCTCAAATGAGCGAGGTTCATGACACTATGACCTCCCAAGAAGAAGTTCCCACTCCTTTAGAGAATTTTCGAATTGTTTCAGAGTCTCCGGAGGCTTTCCGCATTCCTGAGGGATATGAGAGACGTGTTCTCCAACTGAATTAAGTTGATGAATTCGTCATCGTCAATCCTTTCGATGTTTCGACTGGGTCTCATTCAAACCCTCTAGCCAACGACCCCTTTTGGACCACATAAAATGTTCGAAGTCCACCGCGCATGGTGCGAGATATTTATGGAATAGGAATAGGTGCTGACGTGCCTGTTACCTACACCGTACCCTTAAACCATTTTACTGGTTGTAACAACCAGAATTTAAAAGACAATATAATTCTACTAATTTACCTAATTTATGTACCAATTTATTTAATTTCTGAAGCTTTTAAGAAGTATAGATTTCATAATTTGCAAGCTATGTGCATACTTGCGTAAATAAATCTGGCAATAAATATTAAATTTAAGTAAGCAATTTACAATTTGGAGTTTA
>SNQJ01S0026212.1:15543-51909 GCA_010110895.2 Picea sitchensis | reverse complement strand
GTGGAGTATTTGCGAGTTGGTCTTAAAGGGACGAATCCAAGCAAGGCCAAGTGGATTGAGGTTGGAAGGGTGAGGGAACTATACCCTCATCTTCACATAGACTGAGATAGTCTTTTGCAGGTCCAAAAGCTTCCCAATGGGGAGGTGTGATCAAGGGATCAAATTTTTCTCAAATTTCAAAGTGCTCAGAATGCGACGAGAACGGTGCCATTACGTCTGTCTCGTTTTCCTGATTCTGGCAGTATATTTACTTTGTCAAACAGAGTCCATATGAAGAAGATATCGTGATCTATTCATTAAGGCAAACAGGCAAAAATTTTGGTGCTGACTGTACACTCCGTACGGTCTGACGTGGTAGGGCTGTACAGGCCGTACGACCGTACAATGGTGATGTGGCAAGTATTGGCTGGTTGACAGTTGGAAAGTTAGGAGTCGACACGTGTCTATTGGATGGTGAATGGAATGAGGACATGTGGATCAATCTGGAGGCGCCACATGTCCCTCATTGTTTGGTTTATGACTGTTATATAAAAGTATTGTTGGAGTCTGCGGGGTTCGACCCCCAGACCTCCCTCCACACAACAATTTCACATAACCGACTGACCATTACACCGCTAGTTGTTACTTGATATGTAAATATGTTTAAAATTATTTCAATTTGCATAATGTAATAATGGGTGGGGGGTGAGGCCGGGGCTTAGCCCCCGGCCCGTGGTTGTGTGGATTTTTATATATAACCGTGCTCTATACATTGGCCAACCATTTGCATGCGGGTTTAAAACACATAGCCCGTGGATTCAGTTTAAACATATATTACCATAATACATTGCACCGTTGTCGCGCGGGGTTTTAGAACTATAACCCATGGTTTACACCATTGTATAATGTGCAAGGGGTTTTAAAACCAAGACCCATGGTTTTTCATATGACCAGAGCATGGGAAAGGAGTTGCTACGGTTTTGAAACGGGAATAATGACTTAACCACCTATTTGCCCAGCATATGGTCATATGCGCCATATGCCCAGGTGCCGAGGCAGTTATGGGCTGGCGTGCCCTTAACCGTCCTACGGTTTGCACCATTGCGCGGTTGCATACGGGGCTGGGTTTTCACACTTTAAAATGCATGTGAGCCAGGTTCATTCAAGGAGGGTGTGAATTGTAGATCCAGAGACAACAAGCTTGAAGAGGGAGACATCCAGGAGGCATAACTTCTTCATTTTTCGACCGATTGAGGTACTGAAAGAGCCCAAACAGGGATTTTGGGACACTGGGAAGCCGTTGGAGCAGTCGGTTTGTCAGTTTGAGCATTGTAAGACATGTTTTTGAGCACTTTTTGAGCAATTAATAATAATGATCCATTGGAAGCTGGACCAGGAGATGTAGCCCATAAGAGGGGTGAACTCCTTTATCAATTGTCGTGCTTATGTGTTTATGTTCATTGATTATGCTGCTGTCTATGTGTAATTTGCATAAGTAATCCTTTAATTTATGTGTTGCAAACTGATCCTTTTTCTTTAAACACATAACATTCACTTGCAATAAGTTTTCAAGTTTTTCAAGTCTTCTTCATTTTTAGATCATTGAAACATGTCATAATCTTTGTTGGATGTTTGTGTGCAGCTTCTGTCAGGTTCTCCACGTCTATACCCTTGCTTGAAATTCAACAAATCATTTCAGTTATCAGTTCTCATCTTCTAACTTCATACTTTGGGGGGCAATCTGTTACACATCAACATTACTCGCTTTGATAAGTGTCGCAAGTGTCGCATGTTGCTCACAAGTGTCGCAAGTGTCAAGTGAAGCATATTGCCATGATGCCTATGTCATACTTATGATGACACTAAGGAGACACTTAAAATGCCTCAAACACTTGATTTGAAGGAAGAGGAATGGTTAACTGAAGTTAAGTACCTCTTGCCACCTGAAAGAATCATTGAATCTAGGGTTTTAGAAGAGAGCACTCCCCTATATCACTCTTAGGAGCACTGACGCTCCCCTATAAGGTGCTAGGGAGTGTTATAGCACTAAACAACCTTGAAAGAGGAGTGTTATTGATTTTAGAAGCACTGGCATCCCCCTAAAGCCTACTAGGGAGCGCTATATCGCTCTGATGGCCCTTTTGAGGGAGTGTTGCCTATTCTGGGCAGGAGTTGGTCTGTTGAGGAGAATAAAGGGAAGATCTTTCAATCTTGGAAGGAAGTTGCATTTGAATTCTTGGTTCATCCATGATCTTAGGGAGGATCCCTGACTCAAGGAGGAAAATCCTCAACTTACCCTAAAGATACCTCAAGAGGTTAGGCCTCTCTAAACCTATATAAACAGGCTCTATCATGGTGGAAAGGCGGAATAATTGGAAGCATGAAACCTATGATATCATAGGAAGCATACAGTGAACTGGAGGAAAGTAATCAGTGAAGTTGTTGTCATCCAGATCGTGGACCTTTTGAGCAAGGGTTAAACAAAGGGGATCTGACGAATCTGTTGCATTCGCATCTATGGTTGTAAGTTACTTCTGTCATTGTTCTCATCAATATGACACGCTTGGCCTGTTTCTTTCTAGTTTGTGTTTCATTTCACATGAACTTGTCTATAATAGATAGATCTATTTCAAGCTAATATCAATAGAGTAGGAAGTGGTTGTTCTATTGTTTGTCTACATGGCTGATCGAGGAGCGAAAGATTGGAGCTCAACTTGGAGCATGCATGGACAAACGCCCTTAAAAGGTACTTCTTTTCTCCTTCCTCCTCATACATTAGTTTGTATAGATCTAAAAGGAAGTCAGTGTCCATGTTAAGCGTCTTTTGTCTTAAGAGTTAAGAGTCTAACTCTCAAGAGGAAATCTACTTGTTCGCAGGGAGATTTTCCTTCAACACACTCACCTATGAATCATCCTGAGTCACTATGGTTTGGGTAGCTCTGCTTCAAAATCATTGATCTTGGCTCAAGCTTCATTGACTTGTTGCTACGCCAAGGCCTCTTGCTCGGTGAACCCTTGGATAACTGCTTCATTGACAGGTCCCTCTAAGTGTTTTTCAGTTGTAGTGACAAATTGGTCTAGGTCTTCTCTTTGGCCTTCAATCTTTGTGAATAGTTGGCAATCCTCATCCTGTGTTGGTTGGAGACTTTCAGTCATTTCCATGACTTTGCTCTAAATGTTTTGGACCTACTATTGAGTAGTGCGTTGTTCTTGGGATCGCTTCATCATATCAATGGCAGACAGGGGCTTCAATCATGCCTGTATTATTTCTTCATGTTGCTTTGCCTCTTGGAGCTGTGACTCCAGTGCCTTCAGTTCAGGATCCTTAATGAGTCACTCATAAGTCTGGGAACTGCAATCACTTATATTTTTACATTCCATGGTGAGGGCCTTGATTCTCTTGATTCCACTTCTAGCAATTTCTTCTCTTTGATCCTGCACATCCTGTGGAGTGTTGGGCATTGTTCATAGCTCTAATTCTAGTATTCTTTGTTGAAGTTGCTTGATAGCTTCCGTGAGCTGTGATACTTGATGCTCCACTTGGTCTTCTTCCTTTGTCTCTAATCCCATCATAGAGTGAAGTGCTATGTCGACTGCTTCCTTGACTTCAAGATTCTTTGTGAGCAACTTCTCTTTTTATTGCTTGACCTGCACCCTCTCTTCTTCAAACTTGGATTGAAGGTCATTCTTCTACTTTTTTGCGAACCAACATTGCTCTACCATTTCTTCTTGGGCTTGTTTCAGGGCTATTGTGGCTTGGTATTTCTCATATTGTGCTCAACGAAAGTGAGCCTCATTCGCATCAACTAGTCAACGGATTTGGGAAAGCTCATCTCCCAACTCTAGTTCTTTTGATGGCAGGGGCGCAGTGGATACTGTGTGGCTGGATAGAAGGTCCTGTTGTACCCCTCTCAGTTCAACCTCGATTATGTCATACATCTCCTCTTACTTGGATTCATGTTTATACAAGATGCTCCATGAGGCATATGCTATAGTTGTGATGATGAAGTTGAGGTCATCTACAATGAGAAAAATCTACATCTTAGTCAAGGTGGCTCTTGATTTCTTTCTAGAAGTGGGTTTTATGGGGGAAACCTTCTTTTTATTCAAGGGATCAGCCTCATCAACATGGTTCCTAGGCGGTGTTACCTCGCCCTGCTTCTGTTGATCTTATTTTTCGTTGGTCTATCCTTGGTATACTTCGTCATCATCCCCTTGGTCAGGGGATATTGAAGCAATTTCTTCTTATGCATTGCTCATGTTTTGGACCTCTTTAGTCTTCTTCCTTCTGTTGGGTCTAGAAGTATCCTTTTATTCATGAGTGGTCTCAGGGCTACCTCTTAGTTTAGGGTCTGACATTTTTGCGAGGTCAACAGGGATGAGGAGCTCTATAGACCAGTCCTTGGTTATCTCTTTGATGTCCTCCCCTGTGAGCTTGTAGTATGACTAAATCTCTTCTTTATTCTCATATGCACGTGTGGTGATATAAATGAAGTGTCAATCTGTGTGGAACTTCATGAGGGGTTGTAACCGATGCAGGGTGTTTGGCGTCATGCGAGGGATAGCTTCGATATCCCTCTTCAATTGGAGATAATAATTATGAAAGACCGCATTTGACTGCCAATGTTTTCCCATATTGTTCGAGTACCATAGTGTTGTGAACTTCACATCAAGCGGCTTGAATGACTCAATGTCTGGGAAGTTCGCACCTTATGGAATATCCCAAGCAGTAAATCTTATGAGGATCAGGAGCTAGCTAAAGTGGAACTCATAGCTCTGATCCTGAGCTTCATGACAGTCTAATTCTAGCTGGTTGACCAAGTACTTTGCCCATTTCATGTGGAGTCCTTCTACACATTTCCTGGCGAGGTCAACAACAAATTTTGTGACCTGTGTAGGTTTGTTCTTTCTCATGAGCTTTCCTGTGATAAATTTGTAGGCCAGGTGCATTGCGCCATTTTGGATGGAAGCTACCTTGTAGCCTCATTTTCCCTTTTCTACATCGCCATATGTATCTTTGATCTTCTGTGCCAATTTGCGATATGTATCCTTCTCTGGGTAGAAGTCATGTAGGTCGGGTCCCTACATGCTCAATCCGATGATCCTATGGATTATCTTCGGATTGACTATGATGCATCGGTCTAGCCATAGGTAGCCACCATGGTAACATGATAGTAGGATCTTAACACATGCGTTAACCTATTGGTGCCTTCCAAAGTGTGGAATATTCATTACATTCAAGAGTGTGGACTGCGTGAGGTTCATAATCCATGGATGGGGAACTATTTTTGAGTTCTTCCCCTTTATCTTGGTCAAGTATTTGTAAGTAGCGAGCATACTATGGTTCTTGCGGTCTCCTAGGTTGAAGTCACTGAACTTCAACATCACAATATTATCCTGCTAGGTTCTAACTACACCTATCCCCTTTGGGAGGTACATAGTAACCATGGTGTAATAAAAGTCCCTTGGGACACTGTCACAGCTCACCACATTAGCCAGAGGCAGGATGTAGTTGGGTAAGATGGTCTAGATTAAATTCATGTTTTCCAAGTCATCCTAGTTCTTGGTTCTTTTCTCTATTGTCGGTCAGGATGGTCTGGATCCGTGAGCAGTCGATGGAGAGGCTTTCACTCCTCTCCTCAAGGAATCTTGAATACCTATGGACATCACTTTCTCAGCCATGAGGTTGATCAAAGCTTCTTGGACAATTTTCTCTATGGCTTTGAGCTCATCCTACATGCACGCTTAGATCGAATAACTTGGATGGATGAATGAGTGCTCAAACAAATAGAACCAGTGTCGATCTTAATAAACACAACACGGTATCAATGAGTTGGATAGGATACAATTTGCAAAAGTGATATCGGTGCAACAGTCAGCATAATAAGAAGACAATAGAGTAATGAGTCTCTCCAACAGACAAGAGGGTTTCATAAATGCGGTTATGTCTGTTGCGGTCCCAACGGTCTGATGGAAATTTTTCTGGCCATAATTGTTGTTCTAGTCATTTGGGGCATCGACATTGGGCTAATGGTTAGAATGATTTCAATGGATATATCGCTTTTCCATGTCAAATTTCCATGTTGCTTTGTTTTGATAATTCGATGAAGTTCCATTTTTGCAAACCTTCTTTCTGCCAAGTTCCCTCTAGGATCTTCTGCAACTTTTCTATCTTTTCTCTCTTCTTACTAAGATTTCTAGCCTTCTTCCTTGTGATCTTCATCTCGATATTCCTCTTTCCATTCTCATTCTTATCTCCTTTTGGCATAGTAACTTTGCGCTGTTGATAGTCTTTCATAGGGTCAGAGAGTAATTCTTCTTCTCTATCTAGGGTGGGTGTTCTACTCGGCTGTGAGTTTGCTTGTGTTCTTTCAACTTCGACATCCAATTTTCTGGTTATAAGTAGCTTCGATTTGTTATCCTTCTCTTCAATCAAGTGTGTTATCCTCTTAGTCATGAAATCTTTTAATTCTTTCTTCTTATGCTCTAAGACTTCCTTTTCTTTCTTTCTGTCCTGATCCATTTCAATCCAAGGTTTTCCTAGTAATATAGAAAATGGGGCGTTGTTCTCAATAAATTTAACAATCTCAAAATCTTCTTGTGTCGAAGTTCCATGAGCACTCATAGATTTTTGGGTGAGTCTTTCACATAGGGTTATCATCTTTCCTCTAAATAATCCTATTCCTCCCAATGAAGGAATCATAACAGGATTTCCTAAATTTTCCCAATTTATTTCTGTCATGATATTTACCTGTGTTTCTTCATCCAGAACACAGTCAATGTCGAAGTCTCATATTCTTGCTTCTATGCATTATTTTTCTTTGAATATCTCTGATAAGTTGATATTTCTATGATCATTTACGATTTCTTTCATTTGTATCAATTCATTCTCTAATTCTTTATGGGTTTCTTCCATGGTCTCAGTTTTGTGACATTCCTCAGGGTTTTCTTGTCTCATATTCATTCTGTCAATCTTAGCAATCATTCTAGGGAAATCTAAAAATTCATGATCCATATATTTACAACAAAGACAACTAGGTCTTATACCAGGGCATTCCTTAGCAAGATGTATCAGTCTTATGAAACTGTAACAAAGGGTTAATCTTCTTTTTTTTTGAAATGATCGCCAGTCTTTCCTGTACTGCGCACTAGGATCATAGTAGCTAACCTGAAAAAATTTATTTCTAGGATCCTGCATCCATTTGTTACTCCAAACATTCTTTGTATGCATAGGAATAACATATATTTCACTATATTTGTCAGATCTACTCATATCAAACCTTCTTTCATCTAGTTGTTCCCTACTTTTCAAGATAGGACAAAATTTATCAAACATGTCTAGATCCATACTTTTGAAACAAAAAATTCCACTTATCTTGTCTTTTCAATCAAAACTTTTCACTGTTATTACCTTTATCAAAGCACAAAGCTTTAATATCTTACCTCTTTAACTAAAACTTCTTAATTTACTTTTATCAGAGCACAAATCTTTCATGTCTTACCTCTTTAACCAAAACTTATTACTTTACTTTTATCAGAGGCCAAATCTTCCAGGTCTTACATATTTTCTTCAAATCTGAGTTTTCTTCTTGGCACAAAGCTTCACAGGTCAAGTAGAATACTGTGCACTAGGGAAACAGATCTACGCATGGAGCTTTCTCCTTTCTATAGTTCCTAGCAATCACAATTTGAGGTCTTGGCAATAGAATCATTTGCTGGCACAAGGGCAGACCCAGGGTTCAACGCTTACAATAGTACACCAACAAAACCCTAACTACCAGCCCTTTCATCAACGCCTGCAAAGTAGATGAAGTCTCAGCCAAGGTAGAGGTAGGGGTGGTTGCAGGACTCAGATGTCTGCAACATTAGCTGGGACACATATCTATGATTGTAACACCTTCACATAGAACTTAGCAGTTATAGTTCATTAATATTCAGTCTTATTTTACATTGCAACTAAACCCTAATAATAGATCAATGCAGTATTCACATAGATCCAATAGATTCAAGCACTAAGCATACCAACATAGATCATATCTAGCATTCATTCACATTATTTAGCACTAAGATACCATATTAGATTCTTCTAATCAAATATCAGTGCACTAAGAATTTAAACACATAAAAAAGAGAACAAGAATAAAGCATAAAGCAACCACAACATGGGATATACGTGGTTCACCCCCACCCTGGGGATACGTCCACCAACTCTTCTTATTTATTTCTTTTTGTCAATCTTCTACATGCATAGAGTCATGATACCTTACTCCGTAGAGGACACAAGATCTTTGCACTCTCCGCTAGATCCTCCTTCTCTGAGTTATAGCACAAAGCCTCTTCATAGTCTCTTAGAATCACTTGCACTTAGCCTTGAAAATATCACACAATATTCACAAAGCAATTACAATCATCTCTTTCACTTATAATAGCACGAAAAACCTCTTCTTCACCCTTCTCTTACATCGCATAGACTTCTATTTATACATTACAAAAAGGGCCTAAACATGGGAAAACCCATGGACTGACATCCCCATACCCATTACATAAGAAAAAAACCCAAAAATCCCTAAAAAGGGGCCGAGATCATGGGATCTCTGCTCCGACTTGCGCTCCGCCTTCGACAATCTGTCGAAGTCCCAAAAATAGGTTAAACATGACCAAGGATCCTCAAAACTTGGTCAAGGGCCAACAAGATGATTGAGATGATTGAACAGCCCTGTGACCAGACAAAAATGGATATGATCGAATGACCCTTTGATCGGATGGGTCTCAGGGATGGGTGCAGGAGGTTTCTATAGTGTATCGACAATTATCACAAGATTATCTAGAAACATCAGAAATATCATATATACTATCATACCATACGTCACGACAAAAATCGTATAATCCATCAACCATCCCCACTTGATAGTGAGCATCCAAAAGAATATCGCATAGACTGTCAGACTGGACCAGGTCTCGACAAAGATTGTATAAACATTCTTCTGGGGGTTAATTAATGCCAACGACCAGAATTGTTTCTATGCAAACATAACAAAATTCAGGAAATAATATCCTTAGTGAAATCAATACGAATATATTTTTTCGAGGCAAACATAACAAAATTAAGAAAATAATATCCTTAGTGAAATCAATACGAATATAATGGAAAAAATTGAAAACATTAGGGACAAATTTATTTAAACAAACATAACAAAAAAATTAGAGATAATATCCAAGGCAACAAAATTTCAAGCTTACCGTACTTTTGACAGATGAAGGACTCAAGTTTGTCAACTGAGATGGATCCACATTGGCATTTTCAGTGCGCCCACGATGGGGATTGAGATGATCGAACAACCCTATGACCAGATGGGGATTGAGATAATCGAACAACCTTATGACCAGACAGTGGGGATTGAGATGATCAAATAACCTTTTGACCTGACGGGTCTCTTAGATGGGCACAGGAGGGTTATAATCATATATTACAAATAGCATAACCGTACCAAATGCCACAACAAAACTCGCATAACCCATAGTGAGCATCGTCCAACTCATGAGACTCCAACTCACTAGTGAATGTCAATGACCACATTGCTAAGAGAATCTCATAGAAGGTCAGTAATGCCAGTGATTATACTACTATAGAGAGAAGAACTGTAAATATGTCCATATTTCAGACCACCGTAATAACCTTACAGACCCGAACCATGAAAAACCACATATAATGGAAAGTTCCAAAAAAATTGTTATCCTAACATTTGCAGAATGAGTGGAGACTAAAACCGTATATGATTTCTAAATGATGTTTCCTGGAGTGAAAAACAAGTAGAGGATTTATGGTTTTGGATAGGATTCAAAGGTTGTTTTATTTATACAATATTGAAGCTACTGGATTGTTATTAAAATAATTACAAAGTTAACTTTTTTTAGTAACTTAAAATAACTTAAATTAAGGTTAGGTCAAGTTACATACTAGTGAAATTCCTTCATCCAAATTTGTATTTTATTATTATTATTTTATATCATTTTTAACTTTGTAAATTAAAAAAAATTAAAAATAGGAAACCAAGAAATACAATTATTATTAATTTTTAATTTTTGCAACTTTTTAGAGTATGTGTGGGTTTTCAGACATGCATGCAGTATGTACACGCGTTTCATATGTGGTAGGGTGTGTACACCATGATTTTTTTTTTTAATAGGAACCTCAACAAAAGTGGTTGGTGGATGTGTAAGTAGCAGGCCAAAGTAAAAAATGCATAATAGTGGAATTTTGAGCTATAACACACGTCATTGTGACTATCTATCCCCCTTTGAAATCAATGGAAAGGGTATATCTCTTTGGGGATTCTCCTCCTGACTGAAATGTCCCTACAACTTCTACCCCTCACTGCACTGTCATGTAGGATGCTCTCCATGCATCTGATGAATCTCTCTCTCTTTGAAAAGGGAAATCACTCTGATGTAATTCTCATGATATGGATCCCAATCATCTCTCCTCCTAGAATCATTCCTCTGCAGCCAATCATGGGAGGAATAAAACCCCCCCATGTGATTATGTCTCCCCCTATCTTCTCTGTAAGAAGAACAATATTCTACCACTACAATCTCTATTGTAAATTTTTTTCCTCAACCCGAACATAGATCAACAAATCAAGCATGATATTCTATTCTTATGATGATCATCAAACCTTATTAGCATAGGGGCAGACTATTGATGGGCGTAAATGAAACACCATCAACTGCAAGGTCAAATCTGGTCTGGGGTTGTGTAAATAACCCAAGTCATTTGGAATGAAATGACCCAATGGGTTTAATGGCTCCATTGGCCAACTAAGTCCTAAAAATAATAAAATAAAAGAAACTAGTCTATAAAGATATGATACTTAATAATATAATAATTACAAATTTTCAAATGGAATCACGAATATGTGCATATGATTATAAAGAGTTTATGTATAGTGTACAATATTTGCTTGACATATTGCGAAACAAATGGTTTTTGAAAGTGTTTATAGAAGAGATAATAAAAGAACATACATTTTTTTGTTTTCTTTTGAATATCTAAAGATCTAAAAACAATGAATGATAATCAAATAGAACTAAAATTAGAATATGTGAACAATCAAAACCTAATTCATGTTGTTCTTATTTCATTAACAAAATATTTTAAATAAATAACATGTAAACTAATCAGTAACTAATCGACTAAACTGAATTTATCTTCCTGTGCAATTTGAAGACTCTTGACTGCCGTGCATATGAGGGAAACCTGTAAAAAAACAAAGCTAATACTCCCAAAATAAACTCAAAGAGGCATTGGAGTGAGAATATAATGACAGAATGATAAATGTACAGATCTGGTGATCTTACAATAATGAACACTTATAAATAGAGGAAACTCAATACAAAGCATTCATATAATACATCATTCAATATCTAACATAAATCAACAATAATTAAATAGTAGATCGATCACAGATGTAATATGGAACAATAAATTACATGCATAATTAAATTACTTAATAATAGGAAATACCATATGATAACCAGACTAAAGTTGCATCAAGAATTACGATATTTCATATGATGGAGGCAAAAACATAATGGGGTAAGTGTCACACGAGTCTAAAGCCAAATGATGAACAACTTCTCCATAATGGTTCTGAAAAAAATCATATGTCCATAATGTATCCCAACCAAAGATGATCTTCACTACTAACAATCATTACTATTTAAACTAGCTTAGGATTCACATACTCTTATCATGCAAGATAGAGTGCAATCCCCCAAAATATATAGTATTACAAAAATAGTACAACTAGAAACCACTCATGTAGGAGTTGGTTTGTCAAAATAATAACAAAGTTTTATAAACATAAAATAAATAAAATACTGAATAACAGAGCGTATGATCCAACATGGTTTCTCCATGTAAACAACATCATAATTATCATCGTCCTATAGATAGCAAAAATGAAATTGATATTCAAGAAATAATGCTAATTAATATTCAGAAATAAACTGGCTACAAAATAAGAGATTCGGTAGCTAGTCTTATTATTATCAAAGAAAATCAAAATCAAATCTTCCTATTTTAATTTTTCATAATAGAATGAAACAAAATCAAACAAAATCATTTTTACCTTTAGAAAATAGCAAGTGAAGGATCAAACATTTTCGAATTAATGATGGCATTGAAGTTGGTTCCATTTTTTATGATTAGATTACCATATCTTTTGGGTATTTTATTTTCTTTCTCTACACATGCTTTCAGCTCTTGGTTTTCTTTTTCAAGTAAATCATTGTGAGAAACTAGACATTTTACCTGTGCCTGTAACAACATAATGTCCATGTAATAGTGTTCTATCCAATCTAAGCAATTGTCACAATGTACTAGTGCAATAGCCTACTGATGTGGATTTTTTCCAGCAATGGGTATTTCTTGTTTCCCTGTGGCTTGTTTTAAGTCATGACCAATGCCAGAAAAACCCTCTTGTCATTTGAGACATGGAGGAAACCTAGATACAAAATTATACTGCTCAACCTGACCAACGATATCGTTTTTGAGAGATTGGTTATCCGGATCTTCCCGAGCAAGGAAATCGTTGATTTCTTCATCTGAACAGTGATCATTGACCTCGATCATAGATATCAAGCTCAAATTATCCTTTTTTTGACTCCTTAAACTCCTAGATATAAATCAACCAGACCTATTGTTCACGAAATTCAAATCTAAACTCTGTTTTTTCTTACCCTTACGAAATTTCCTAACAGTAGGTTTGTCACTATGGTTTTAATTAGGTTCATTAGCAAGAACAGGGGAAACGTTTCCCTTTAATTCATCAACTATTTGTTCCAATGATTTCTTGGACGAGAAAATACATCGTTATTTCTTAAACATGGGGGATTGCAAAACAATGGACACAGATTCATTAATTTTACAGTCATCTGGTGGAATGAAACCCTGACTATCGTCATGGGACTATCAAAAGTTGGGTTGACATTTAAAGGTGGGTTCACTGTGTTGTTGATCTGGGAAAAACCATTTCGACTCAGGACAGTTTCCCAATTATCTTCGATTCATGATAGGTGAGATATCAACAAGATTTTTATGAGCCCATGATGAAAGAGACTCGACAAATAATTCATTCTCTATCTCTTAAATTGTTTCAACATTTTGTATAGTCTCATTAACAGGTAGAATGACATGTTCAATTCAAACCCTATGAATAACATAAACAGTCAGATGTGGTATAAAAATACCAAACCATACCTGCCCTCGCAGGTTATAAACTGTCTCAAAATCAAAATAAGGTCGTTCCATCATATTTTCAGTAGGTTAATAGGAATACCTTTAGGGCAGTAGGTAGACTAGCGAGAGACCATGAACTAGTTCCATGGAACATCCTCAATTTTCGCATTCTCAAACCACTTTTCAGCTTCTTCCAGGAGTTCTATTGCTTGGGTGAGAGAGTCTTTTGTGACCTCCAATTTCACATCCCCGACCTCATCCCTAAACCCATCAATTTTTTACGCAAAGGCTTGTGCGACAATGAGGTTGTAACCATCAAATTTCCAGAGGAAGATATCCCAACCGTGAGCCTTCAAATCATTGACATCATCATCGTGGGCAAGAAGATATTGACAGTCATTTGATTTGATTCGAACCATAGGGGCCATGGCCACCATGAAATAGACCCAATAGATATCACAGGAGGGAGACTTATGTTGGATTACTGAGAGGGGGGTGAATCAGTAATAGTGTAATTATAATCCTTTTTCTTCAAATAATACAAGTGTTATATCAATGTAGAATTATGATCCAATAATGAGAAATACAAAATGAAAAATCACACACATACACAGTACACCAATGTTTTATGTGGAAACCCAAATTGGGAGAAAATAACAAAATGTTTTTTCTTATATTTCTTGAAGAGTTACATTCATTGGAAGCACCAACTTCTTTTGTTTTCCAGCTGCAACTGGAAGGAGGCTCCAAACCCCTGGTTTCTCAGGCTACAACCTGAGGGAAGCTCCAACTCCCCAATTCATTAGCTACAAATAGAAGGAGGCTACAACCACATATGTTATTTGGATACAACTGGAAGGTGGCTACAACCACCTATCCTTGCCCCATTCAACCACCTTGAAGTAGAAGTATAATGATGGAACCACTGTCACACTATCACTGTGAGATATATCATTGTAAACCTGTACGAATAAACCTGAACCATGCATCAACCATGCATCAACCTATACCTCAACCTGTAATCAACCTGTACCATAAACAAGTGCATCAACCATGCACCAACCTGTACCAAACAATATGTAATAAAATTGTACCATAAAAATGTGCAACCAACCATGTGACATGTATGTACCAATCTTGTTTCAAATACTCATTAAGCATGACTCATCAATATGTACCAACATCATCAACTATAGACCTCATGTATGTGTCAACTCATCAACTACTTGTCTCAACCATGTACCCAAATTGTACCTCAACCAAAATCCCTCATCAATTTAATCATCCAAATATGATTTATAACTCTGTAATAGAACTGGTGTATATGATCACATACGTGAAAACTTTCCTTAACTTTAAACAACAAGAGACTAGAATTTACATCAAACTTTTCTTTAGTCTCACATGACTAGTTTTGGATTAGTCAATAACCCTAACTTGAAACAATAATGAATTTGTACCTATAGTGAATAAAGATCTAAAACTGATACACATTGTTATTTAGTGTGTTTTATGCAATTCCTCTAGGTGTCACCATTTGGAACCTCTCATAAAATTAGTTAAGGAAAAAATTGCATACCTTGATGAATTATGGATTATTCTAGAGAGTGACCTTGTAGAGAGTTCCCTTCACATAATATTTTTTGAATCAATGTGAAATAGTTACAAAAAATACTACAAACTATATTATAACCAAAAACATTTGTCTTACGGAATTTGGATCTTTTATGAAGAAGTTATTTCGTTTTTACTAGCCACAAACCTTGTTTTCCATGGAGTGTAACTCCACAAATATAATGACCCACTAGTTGAATTGTTTACCACAGAAACTTGGATATGTTTCCTTAATGAAATATCAATTTGACGGTATGAATCATTCTATAAAAAACGTTATTGTGAAAATGGTGAGATGACCTGTAAATAACATACCTTAGAAAGCATCATCAAAATAATTTATCCTTCCTTGAATTCTGACCTTCTTTTCTTCACCTTCTCTCATAAATTCAGTTTATATATCATTTGGTTACCTCAGACACCTATAGTTATTCAATATTCTCAAGTGTCTAAAATGAGAGATCCTTGCCTCTTATTTATACTCTCCAAGTAGCTTCCTTAAAAACATCTTCTAGGTCACTTTGCCCACTTTCCTTATTTTAGGGTTAACCCACTTTTGATTTCTCCATTAAATTTATTATTTAAATAATTTATTTTGTATTCACTTTGAATTGTATTACAATCATCAATTCACTTTATTATTTACCTTCTAAAATCTCTTAAACCACTTTGACTACGCTGACCTTTTGGGGCTTCTAGATGACATAAGAAGGTCCTCCAACTTTGTAAGGCCATAACTCTCAAACTGTGAGGAGTTATGTGATGTTCCACATACCATAAGAAATGGAATTAAATGTACCATCCATATAGAATGGTATTACCTAAAAATATATCAAAACTCATACCATTATCCATCAAACCAACTTGGGTCCATTACCCAAACCTGGGTTCTCCAACTTCTCATGGCCATAACTCTCTAACTGTGAGGAGTTATGTGACGTTCCACATACCAATGGAAATGGAATGACAAGTAATATCCATATAGGATAGTTTCAATGAAAAATTCACTGACCTTAATCTCATTATTCCAAAAATAAGCATGGGTTCTCTAACCATATTTCTAGGATAACTCAATATGCAAAGCGTCTTGCCATGAGGGATTTCACCATAAGGGGACCACTTTGGAGTTTATCCATTTCTACTTATTATTGATCATGAAAAGAAAATAATGAGTCATATTTACATCAAACAATCTTGGATCCATTACCCATCCTTTATGATATGGGGATTTCTTCAAGGGTTGACATCAATGACAACCAACCTTAATCAACAATCTCCCCCTTTGGCATTGATGGAAACACTCTGATGCAATACTAAAATCATATCACTCATGCTCCCCCCTAGAAACATGCCTCTATCCTCTGCATATGATAAATCTGCTCCCCCTGGAACCATGCCTTCATCCTCTGCATCTGATAAATTTCTCCCCTTTTGTCATCAATTGAAAAGGTATCTTTCCATACGGGGCTCCCCCCCTTACTGAACTGTCTTCTTATGGTGCTTCCTAATGTACATCTAAGACATATAAGATAAGAATTCAAAAGCATTCATTTTGGAGTATAAATAAATGTGAGTCTTTGACGAAGATACTCAAAGGCTTCCCATGGAAGTGGTTTTGTAAAGATGTCTGCCACTTGTTCTTTTGTGCCTACATACTCAACTCTGATGTTCTTTTCTGCAACTTGTTCCCATAAAAAATGATACTTGATTGGAATGTGCTTCATCTATGAGTGAATCAATAGATTTTTTGAGATATTGATGGCACTTGTATTATCACAATAGATTGGAATGGGCTCATCATACTCAACCTGTATATCTATCAGAGTTTGTTTCATCCGAAGAACCTGTGTACAACATGATGTTGCTGCAATGTACTCCTCCTTGACTGTAGATAAGGATATTGATGATTGTTTCTTGCTTAGCCATGATAATAAACACTGACCCAAGTAGAATGCTACTCCACTGGTTCTTCGTCGGTCATCAATACAACCTGCCCAATATCCATCTGTGAAGGCAATAAGTGATAGATCCTTTCCTTTTGGATACCATAATCCAAACTCTTATGTTCCTTTGAGATATCTGAAAATCCTCTTCACTGCTAATACATGTGATTCATTTGGTGTTGCTTGAAATCATTCCACCTGTCCAACTTCCTGCATTACATTTGTTCTTGATGATGTCACATATAGTAGGATTCCAATCATTGACCTATATTGCCTTTGATATGTATACCTTGAATCATCATCTTTGCTCAACTTGCAACTAGTTTTCATGGGAGTGATAACTGGTTTGCAATATTCCATACCAAACTGATGCAAGAGAATCATAAGCAGCCAATGAAGAAAGCACCAAAGCAAGGATAGTTGGAAACCTACCAGCCCACGTTTTTAAAAATATTTTAAAAATTGAATGAAGAAAGGAGCATTAATGTAATAGCAAAGTGGAGGTGCACTCACATTTATGTCTAGGATATTTGAAATAGAATTTGAGCGTGATTTCTATCCGCCTGCTGTAAAAGGCATTTATTTTTATTTAATGTAATTAGGTAAGATTTTAATGTAGACTTGATTTCTTAGAAGTATAGGAGGGAAAATGGCCAAAAAGACACCCTCGATTGTATGATTGTATCATATTTTTGTTTTTCTGTAAATTGGATGATGTAGAGTCGAGCAGTAGAGAAGTAGTAGAATAGAGGGTAGGGAGAGAAGAAAGAACTGAGACTCAGTTGCAGTCCAGTCTTTTTAACCTTGTACAAACATTTTATTAATATAAAGGAAGCCATTTTTCCTACAATAATGTTTGTGTATGTTCATGGATGGATGCTTTCATGTTTGTGTTCATTATATGCCGTGGATGTATGTTTTGTTTATATTTACAGAAACATGCAGAGTTGTTTTTTGTCAAGATTTCTTTGATTTTCAGGTTTGGATTCTTTGTGGCTCATGAAAGAGTGCATGACAAAGTGTTGAGGACTCTGTAAGCTAGTGTGGGAGCACACTTATGAATTCTAATGAATTTCTGACAAAGACGGTTTCTAAGAGGGCACACCAGCTTAAGTCATTTACTCAGGGAAGAATCCTTAGGGTTGTTGAACACCTTGGAGGTAAGACTGTACAGAGGAGGGCATAAAGAGAAGGAAAAATCACTTTGAATTATGTGAATCTCTGCCAGGAGGGGATCGAGCGAGTGCAAGGAGTGCATGAGGAGAAGTCTATTTCAAGTTCTTTGAAAAGGAGAGTGTCAGAGGAGAAGACACTTATAGAATTTCTAAGAATTATATAGAGATCTGTCAGGAGGGCACCGAGCGAGTGCACGAGTGCACCCAAGAGAACTCTCTGTCGAGTTTGAGAAGAGGAGTATCAAAGGAAGATACCTGTAGATCTATCGAACACTCTATAGGAGAGCTCAGTAAGGATTTCTTGAGCGTGAGGTTACCAGGAGGGCACTAATCTCCATTTGAAGGGAAATACAAGGGACGAGTTCCTTAGAGATTTGAGCAAGAAAAGCTCAGGATGGATATCACAGTTATGTACAAGAATACTGCAAGGAGTGCAGAGGTAGAGAAACCTTTTCAGGGTTTCAGAGTGAGTAAATATTAGGAGGAACAGTGCCTTTGCACACAGAGAAATAGCAGAAAGGAGAAGAAGGTCAAGAAACCCTCGAGGTTTCTGAGTTGAAAAAACTGAGAAAGGGAATCGTTTCCATAACACATAAGAGACCCAAAGGAACCAATATCACAAGAGAATCATCAAAGGCTGAGACCGTTGAAGCTTCAAAATCTCCCAAGTCTGGGAAGAAATCAAATCTCAGGAGGAGGAGCAACAACTGTCATCGGATTGGCAGAAGTGGAGAATCTGGACCGTCCAAATCTACGTCAAGACACTCAGACATAGTGTGAAGGAGAATATATTGGGACGAAAGGTGGAGAGACTTCAGTAGAAAGTTTTGAATAGTCGTAGATCATCAGATCACACAGAGTCACATGAAGGATAACAATGGGATCATTCAAGGTCTCAATGAACACAAAACGGATCTGAACCATCAGATCTAGGTGAAAATAACCACAGGTCGTTGGATCAATAAGAGTTGCAAGGTGGTTAGAGGCCAGTTAAATTCATCACCCAGAAGAGGAGGATCAACATGAGCCATTGATCACAGCTTACCCCACACCGTTGGATCATATCATGAATTCGGGGTTCGTGATTTTGGAGGGTAGACCAAATCCTTGGTCGTTCCAAGTCCCAAGTCGTGAGGAGAAAGGAAGGATATCCAGACCATTGGATCCTATCCATAGGAGAACCATTGGATCAGAACCTCCACTTGGTATCGCATATCGGGGGTTCAAAGTTTGAAAGAATTTATTTTCGAATGCAGAAGTCACAAAGTGTCGAGTGTCGAGGGCTTGTGTGAACACATGGCACATCCGTTAGGTGGGGACTGCATGGTTGATAGGTGGAACAAACATACAATGCATAGAAAAGGTCAAAGTGGGTGACCGATGGAGTACACTCGTCACTATGGAGGAGTCAACACCATATTGACTTATCACATTTCGGGGATTCACAAGGGAGGAGCTTGAGTGTTCAACACTCCAACTCGCAAAGTCGCGAGTTGTGAGAGGTGATAGAGTTAATGTATAGCTAGTGGTCATATTTGTTGGACTCATGGTCGAAGGTTTGAAGGATGGGATTGTCATCCGCTAGCCCTCCTCAGGGTTTCGAGAATCGACATTCCAGATGATGAAATCCAGGGTGCTTTGCATTAGAGCTCCTAAGCTCATGATGAGAGAGATACTCCTTGGAGCTAGCATGTGGTGACACCTACTGGGCACTTGGTAGAGGATTTAGTGATTGGGTGTTTGTTTACACCTACAGACTCACAAAAGGACCTGTGGATCTACACTTGTGTGTGTGTGTGTGATTCCCCGTGGGGAGATCAAAGAGTCCCTTATGACTCTTGTGGAGGTTTGGAAAAGATCCTGAGCAGATCTTGGCCCGAGGGTAGGGGTTTGCTATCAAGTGGTATCAAAGCCTGATACTTCATCTATATATTTCAGGTGAAAGGGATTGATGAAAATATTATGATACGCACTATCAAGTGGTATCAAAGCAACTATAAGAGAAGGCTGGAAAACACTCATGTTTGTAGAGTGACAACAACATATTTTCCAGGAGGGCATATTGAGGGTGAATATGGCTATTGAATGCCATGGATGCAGTGGAAAGAAGAACCACCAGCAGCAGGGAAAATATGAAATGGATAAAGAACTCGCAGAGGTGAGAGCGAGGATGGAAGATCTTGCACTTCGGGTGCAGCAGGGTGCAAAGACACATTGGGTGTATGAATGGCCTCTCAGGAGGAAAGCAAAGTGGTCAGTCAAGAAATTTTTGGCAAAAGGATAGAGAAAACTATTCAGGGGATGGTTGAAATATTATGAAATCCTTAGAGACATAGAGGAAGTGGTTTGTTTTTGTGAGCTAGAAACTGGGAGAAATCTCAGTGATAAGGAGGAGGAAGAGAGATCGAGAAGAGATATTGGAAACTGCCAAGAGGGAAATGGGGAACTTCTCATTTTCTAGGTGGGGAATAAGAAGCGATTGATGGATGATCTCAAAGACTGCAAGGAGGGCAGGAAAAAATATTCAAGTTTCCAGGAGGGCAATGAGATGAGATCGCTAGAGGATCTCATAGACTACCAGGAGGGCAGGAAGGAAATCCTGAATTTCCAGGTGGGAAAGGGAGAGAATATGAACTCAGAGGTGAGTTCATATTAGCAAGGAGATTTGA
Source organism: Picea sitchensis (assembly GCA_010110895.2). Taxonomy (NCBI): domain Eukaryota; kingdom Viridiplantae; phylum Streptophyta; class Pinopsida; order Pinales; family Pinaceae; genus Picea; species Picea sitchensis. The sequence continues at coordinate 31,289 of SNQJ01S0026212.1, read as the reverse complement.
TGGAGAAGGATCAGACACACTTTCTGATAATTGGAGGAATAGAAGTATTCCTGCCACACAACCCAGTTGAGGTGAGAACTTGTATTGTTGATGCAACAACAATAGAAGGACAACCAGCAGTGACTGTCATAGAAGAAGAAGAGCATGCATAAGAGATGATCACTCCTTGGGAGAAGGAGCTAGAAATGCTGGAGGATTGGCTGAAAAATCCAGGACTAGTAAATGATTTCCATGAGTAGACAGTCATGTAGATTTTCAAAGAAGAGAATTTAGAGAAGTTTCTCGAAGATTTTAGCTGGAGAGATGGATAGATGATTATGACTGCAATGTCGAGGCATGTAGCATAAGATGAAGAAGAACTTCAGTCTGGGAAACATTTGGAGGGGCCTAGAGTTGAACCAGTGTAAGGAAGAGTGACAGAGGCAAAAATATCAAAGGAGGAAGTTGGGCAGCCACTGAACGAAGAGATTGTAGAACTGAAACCTACAATAGGATGCTAGGTTCAGGCCACAGAAGGGGAAGAAAATTAAAAAGGGGATCGATTCAATCTACCCGTGGATGAAGAGGAATTGCAGCTGAGAAGGCTACACTAGGGTAGCTAACCAATGGAGCAGTTGGATGAGATAATTATAGAAATTGAAAAGCTGATGTTGAAGTCAACACAAGGAGTAGTCAACAAGAAAGAGCTGAGTAGAAAGGGATGTGCAAGAGTAGCAAGGCAGTAGAAGCAGCAACAACAAAAAGAAGGAGTGCATGGACAACTCCAGAGAACTGTTTGGGATCCTGGAGGATTTCAACAACCATGTTGGGAAGCTCATGAGTAGGAGATCATGAACTTTTTGTAGCTGTGGAGTATGATGTAGGATCATCATAAGAAGCGAACGAAGCAAGAACCAAAGAAAGGACAGTTGGAAACCCACCAACGTGCATTTTAAAAAATATTTTAAAAATTGAATGAAGAAAGGGGCACTAATGTAATAGCCATATAGAGGCGCACTCACATTTATGTCTGGGATATTTGAAATAGACTTTGAGTGTGATTTCTATCCGCCTGCGGTAAAAGGCATTTATTTTGATTTAATGTAATTAGGTAATATTTTAATGTAGACTTGATTGCTTAGAAGCGTAGGAGGGAAAATGGGAAAAAATACACCCTCGATTGTATGATTGTATCATATTTCTTTTTCTGGAAATTGGATGTTGTAGAGTCAAGTAGTAGAACATAAAATAGGGAGAGAAGAGAGAAATGAGAATCAGTTGCAGTCCAGTCTTTGTAACCTTGTATAGACATTTTATTAATATAAAGGAAGCAGTTTTCCTGCAATAATGTTTGTGTATGTTCATGGATGAATTCATTCATGTTTGTGTTCATTATATGTTGTGGATGTATGTTTTGTTTACATTTATAGGAATAGGTAGAGTTGTTGTCTATCAATAGTTCTTTGATTTTTAGGTTTGGATTGTTTGTGGCTCATGCAAGAGTGCATGACAAAGTGATGAGGAATCTGTAAGCTAGTGTGGGAGCGTGCTTCTGAATTCTGAGGAATTTCAGACAAAGACGGTAGCTAGGAGGGCACACCAGATGAAGTCATTTATTCAGAGAAGAATCCTCAGGGTTGTTGAACACCTTGGAGGTAAGACTGTGTAGAGGAGGGCACATAGAGAAGGAAGAATCACTGTGAATTTTTTGAAGCTCTGCCAAGAGGGCATCGAGTGAGTGCAAGGAGTGCATGAGGAGAAGTTTATTTCAAGTTCTATGAAAAGGGGAGTGTCAGAGGAGAAGACACTTATAGAATTTCTGATAATTTTGTAGAGCTCTGCCAGGAGGGCATCGAGCAAGTGCATGAGTGGACCCAAGAGAACTCTCTATCGAGTTCGAGGAGAGGAGTATCAAAGGAAGATAATTGCAGATATGTCGAACACTCTGCAGGAGAGCTCAATAAGGAGTTCTTGAGTGTGAGGTTTCTAGGAGAGAACCAATCTCCATTTGAAGGGAAATACAATGGCAGATTTCCTTAGAGATTCGAGTAGGCAAAGCTCAAGATGGGTAGCACAGTTGTGTGAAGGAATCCTGCAAGGAGTGCAGAGGTAGAGAAACCTTTTTGAGGTTTCAGAGTGAGTAAATCTCAGGAGGAATAGTTCCTTTGCACACAAAGAAATAGCAAAAAAGAGCAGAAGGTCAAGAAACCTTTGAGGTTTCTGAGTTGAAAAAACTCAGGAGGGGAAGCATTTTCATAACGCAAAAGAGGCCCAAAGGAACCAAGCTCACAAGAGAAGCATCGAAGGCCGAGACCTTTGAAGCTTCGAAATCTCCCAAGTCTAGGAAGAAATCAAAACTCAGGAGGAGGAGCAACAACTATTGTCGGATTTGCAGAATTGGAGAATCTAGACAGTCAAAATCTACGTCCAGACACTCAGACATAGTGTGAAGGAGAATATATTGGAACGAATGGTGGAGAGCCTTCAGTAGAAAGTGTCAAATAGTCATAGACCGTCAGATCACATAGAGTCACACGGAGGATAACAATGGGATCATTCAAGGTCTCAATGCACAAGAATGAATATGAACCATCATATTTAGGTGCAAATAACTCCAGGTCGTTGGATCGACAGAAGTTGCAAGGTGGTTAGAGGTCGGTTAACCTCATCACCCAGGAGCGGAGGATCAATGTGAGCCATTGATCGTGGTTTACCCCACACCTTTGTATCATAATTCAGGGTTCGTGAGTTTGGAGGGTAGACCAAATCCTTGGTCGTTCCAAGTCCCGAGTCATGAGGAGTAGGGAAGGAGATCTAGACCATTGGATCCTATCCATGGGAGAACCGTTGGATCAGAACCTATGTGTGGTATCATGTATTGGGGGTTCAAAGGTTGAAAGAATTTCTTTTCAATTGCATAAGTCGCCAAGTGCCAACCACCGAGGGCTCGTGTGAACACGTGGCACATCCATTAGGTGGGGACCACGTCGTTGATAGGTGGCACAAACATACAATGCACAGAAAAGGTCAAAGTGGGTGACCGGTGGAGTACATGCGTCACTATGGAGGAGTCAACACCCTTTTGACTTATCGCATTTCGGGGATTTGTAAGGGAGGACCCTAGTCATTCAACACTCAAACTCACGAAGTTGTGAGTTGTGAGAGGTGCTAGAATTAAGATCTAGCCGGTGGTCATATATGGTGCATGCATGGTCAAAGGCTTGAAGGATGGGATTTCCATCCACCATCCCTCCTCAGGGTTTTGGGAATCGACATTCCAGACGATAAAATTCGGGGTGCTTTGCATCAGAACTCCTGATATCGCAATGAGCAAGATACTCCTTGGAGCTAGTGTGTGGTCACACTTGTCAGCCAAATGGTAGAGGAGTTAGTGCTTGGGTGTTTGTTTACACCCTCAGGCTCACAAAAGGACGTGTGGATATACACTTGTGTGTGTGTGTGTGTGTGTGTGATTCCCCATGGGGAGATTAAAGAGTCCCTTTTGACTCTTGTGGAGGTTCAGAAAAGATCTTGATCAGATCTCGTCCCGAGGGTTGGGGGTCTGCTATCACGAACCTTTTTAGCATTTCTATGATATACTTGGTTTGAGAAATAAAAATTCCTTGGTTGATTTGGTGTATCTAAAGTCCCATAAATAAGGATAGTTCTCCATGTATCGACATTTCAATTTCATTCTGCATATCTTTTTCAAATTTCTGGCTTAACCTGTCATCATCACTACCAAAAATAATATCATCAACATAAACTTCAATTAATAAAATATTACCTTGAATTACCTTGATGTAGAGGTTGTTGTATGTACTTCCTTTTCTGAACCCTGCCTATTGCAGATACTTATCCAGTCTAGAGTACCATGCTTTAGGAGCCTGTTTTAGACCATACAAGGCCTTCTTTAATTTACACACATAATCTGTGTGTTCTGACAACTTAAATCCTTCTAGTTGTTCAATGTAGACTTCTTCTTCAAGTTCTCCATTTAGAAAAGATGACTTTACATCCATTTGATACATTTTAATATTTTTGGAGCATGCATTAGCTAAAAGAAAATGGATTGCTTCCATTCTGGTAACTGGGGAAAATGTCTCTTCAAAGTTGATTCCTTCAACCTATGCATATCCTTTATATACCAATCTAGCTTTGTTCCTTGTAACCTGTCCATCTTTATTCAATTTATTCCTTACGACCCACTTTGTGTCGATCACATTCTTATTCTTTGGTCTTGGAACCAGTTCCCAAGTGTCATTTTTCTCTATTTGATCCAATTCTTCATCCATGGCCTTATTCCAAGATTCATCCTTGCTGGCTTCTTCAAAACATTTTGGTTCAATTTTAGATAAGAGTGCTAGATGTGTTTGTTCCGGTGAACAGATTCTTCTTCTAGCCTCAACTCTTGCATCTTTATTTCTGATAATCTGATCTGAAGGATGATTCTTTTGTACTCGTTTACTAGGTGTCTTTGGAGACACTTGTTGAACTTCCTCTTCTTCTTTTGTCAGATTCTCTTCATCTTCCTCTTCTACTTATTTTTCATCTTTTTCTTCTTCTAAGGGTTGTTTCATTGATTTATTTTCTTCCTTTGATTCTAGTCTGTCTGTTTCATCAATTGTTACGTTGATGTTTTCCACAACTTTGTTCAATCTTAGATTGTAACACTTGTATGTTTTCCTTGTACTTGAGTAACCAACAAGTACTCCTTTTTCCACACGAGAGTCAAACTTTCCCATTCCGCCATCTTCTCTTTTGATATAGCATTTTCTTCCAAAAACTCTGAAGTGATTTACATTTGCTGGTCTTCCTTTCCATAGTTCATAAGGATTATTGTCAGTGTTGTTTCTGAGAATTACTCTATTTTGAATGTGAATTGATGCATGCACTTCTTGTGTCCAGAAAACATCTGTCAATTTTGAATCCATTAACATTGTTCGATCCATTTCATGTACTATTATTTTCTTTCTTTCAACAAATCCATTCTTTTGAGGTTTCCTAGCAACAGAGAATTGCCTTTTTATTCCATGATTGTTGCAGTAGTCCATAAATTACTTTGAGGTGAACTCTCCTCCATTATCATATCTCAAGCATTTGATTTTTGAATCCATTTCATTTTCAACCATTTCCTTGTAGATCTTGAAGTTTTCAAAATCTTCTGACTTATTCTTGAGAAAGAAAACTGCAACCATTCTTGTATAATCATTAACTAATAACATGAAGTATTTCTCACCCTTTAAGCCCTTTGTTTTAGTTGGTCCAACTAGATCAGTATGCACAATTTCCAGTGGTCTTGTCATTGAATATTCCTTTGATTTAAACTTGGTCTTTGTTTGATTTCCTTATTTACAATGCTTACATAAAGTGTTGGCTGGTTTCGTGATCTGGGGCATTTCTTCTACTGCTTCTCTTTTGTTGAATTTGACAAGGTTATCAAAATGTGTGTTCCCCATTCTTCTGTGCCACATCCAACTTTCATCTTCCTTTCCTACACAACACTTTTCATTTCCAATTTCACTTAACACATATATGTTGATTGAATTTCTTGCAGCTGTAGCGACCAATTTCGTTGAACATTCTTTTCTTATCTCACACTTTTTTGAATCGAAAGTAACTTATGAACTTGGTCACACTTTTGACTCACACTTAGAAGATTATGTTTCATATCTTATACTAGTAGAACATTTTCTTCCTTTTCATTCTTGTTCCCAATTCATATTGTGCCTTTTCCAATGATTTTGTTTGAATCATCCTTTTCGAAGGAGAATGATCCATCTCTTTCCTTTCGTAATGTAAGAAATTTGTCTCTATGACCTGTCATGTATTTTGAACATCCACTATCAACATACCATCCACATTTCTTCTGCTTAGCTATTAGAGAAATTGTGCATTCTTCATTACTATACTGATCTTGCTTTCTTATCCATGTCATTTTCGGAGGTTCCTGTCTGTGAATGTTGTTATTCTGTTGAGGTTCTTTGGGAAGGAATGTCATTCTGCAATCTTTGGGTGCATGTCCAAAATTGTTACATTTGTAAAATTCCACTTCAGTGCTCAAAGATTCAAACTTTTTATAACTTCTTCTCTATGTTTCACTAGGTCTTCTTGAATAACCCCTTTGTGTAAGACTCTCAAAGTTGTTATTGTTCCTTTTGTTATCTCTGCAATTCACATCTTTATGTCCAAAATTATTACATGCATAACATAAACCAAAAAATATAGTTTGATACCCGGGAGTTGAAGATCTTCTGAAAGGAGGTTCTATTATGAATCCTTCTTCTTCTTTAGGCCTATCTATCTGTTCATGATTCTAAAATATGAATCTTTTTGGTGGAGGAGTGTCCCTGTAATCTTCCTTGCATATCTTCCTATCCCCTTTGATTGTTTCTGCATAATTTTTTGGATATGTTTCTTGCTCTGTTGTTTTGGATCTTGACCCCTTTTTTGTCTTATTGTATCCAATTCCAAGCTTGTCAAGATGATATTTTTGACTATTGATAATTCCATCCAGAACTTTTGAGCTATTCTACATATTTTTATTTTTATTATCCTTTCTTAGTGCAACAATCTCTGCTTCAAAGCTTCCAATGATCCTGTCCTTTTCTTCTAGCTTTTCTTTGAGTTCTTCATCAATTATTTTATATTCTTCTATTTGAACCTTAAATTTTGTAATGATTTGTTCTAGTTCTCGAGCATCCTTTTTCTTGTCTAGGTCTTCTTGTAGTTTCTTGTTTTTGTTCATTTCTCTTATGATAACTTCTATGGCACACATTAATTCTTCTCGATAGTCAACTCCTGATTCTTCAATTTCTTCTTCGAATTCTTCATATTATTCTTTGGCTTCTTCATATTCTTCTTCACAGTGTTCTTTGTCAGAGTCTTTTACTACTATGAATAAAAATCTTCCTGTCTCACTGTCACTGACTTCATCTTCATCTGATGATGATATGTCTTCTTTGGTGCATAAGTTTTTCTTGACATATTTCTTTGTAGTTCTTTTGCCTTTATATGTGTGTTTTCCTTTTGAGTAACCTTCATCATTTATGTTTTTCTTATGAGTACATTTGTTATAAAAATGACCAATACCATCACAATTAAAAGAAATTAAAGGAAGCTTACCCTTATACCTACCGTTGGTTCCCTTGTTTAGTATTTTGATGAAGTTGGCCACTTATTCATCATCTTTCAAGACGTCACTGCTGTTGTTATATTCTTATTGTTCCTTTTTCTCTTTCTTTGATCTTTTGGATGCTTTGAAGGCTGCTTCTTTTACATCTAGATTTTCCTGTTCAGTTCACATTTCATATGCTGTGAATATTCCATGCAGTTAGTCCATGCTTATTGAGTTTAGATCCTATCTTTCTTCTAGTGCTAATATCTTAGGGTTAAATATCATAGGAAGAGATATTAGTACCTTTGAACAATTACAGATTCTTTGATTTCTTCTCCCAATCCTATGATTGAATTCACTTTTTCATCAACTCGTAAGAAGTAGGCTACAATATTCTCATTTTCCTTCATTTTTAGTTGTTCGAACTGACCTCTGTAAGTTTGAAGCTTTTCTGCTTTGACTTTTGTATCTCCTTCATAAATATTTCGAAGCTTGTCCCAAATCTCTTTATGGGATTTACAATGTGCAACTTTGGTGAATACCATATCATTGAGACCATTCAAAAGTGCATTTTTAGCTTTGGAATTATTCTCACTGAGTTTCAATGGTTTGTCATTTGTTGGTGGAACTGTTGGTGTTGTGTATCCATCTACAATTGATTTCCAAACTTGAAATCCGTGTACCTATATATATGTCTTCATCCTTATGCTCCAAAAAGCATACTTATGTCCATCAAACTTTGGTATTCCATTTGTATACAAGTTGGTACTCTCCATGATCTCCCTTTCAGTGGTTAAACTGATTTCTAAAGGAACCTTCTCTGATACCAATTGTTGGATTACTGAGAGGGGGGATGAATAAGTAATAGTGTAATTATAATCATTTTTATTCAAGCGTTATATTAATGTAGAATTATTATCTAATAATGAGCAATAAGAAATGAACAATCACACACATACACAGTACACCAGTGTTTTACATGGAAACCCAAATTGGGAGAAAACCACATAATGATTTTTCTTATATGTCTTGAAGAATTACATTCATTGGAAGCATAAACTTCCTTTGTTTTCCAGTTGCAACTGGAAGGAGGCTCCAACCCCCTAGTTTCTCAGGCTACAACCTGAGGGAATCTCCATCTCCCTAATTCTTTGGCTACAACTAGAAGGAGGCTACAACCCCCTATGTTCTCTGGCTGCAACTGGAAGTGGCTACAACCACCTGTCCTTTCCCCATCCAGCCACCCTAAAGTAGAGGTAGAATTATGAAACCACTGTCACACTATCACTTAGAGATATACCACTATAAACCTATACCAATAAAATTGAACCATGCACCAACCATGCGTCAACCTGTAACTCAACCTGTAATAAACCTGTACAATAAACAAGTGCATCAACCATGCACCAACCTGTACCAAACAATCTATAATCAACCTGTACCATAAACAAGTGCAACCAACCATGTACCAAGTATGTACCGATAATTTGTCAACTACTCATCAAATATGACTCATCAATATGTACCAACATCATCAACTATACACCTCATGTATGTGCCAACTCATCAACTAGTTGTCTCAACCATGTACCCAACGTGTACCTCAACCAAAAGCCCTCATAAATTTCATCATCCAAATATGATTTATGAATATGTAATAGACTTGGTGTATATTATCACATACCTGCAAACCTTCCTTAACTTTAAAAAACAAGATACTAGCATTTACATCAAACTTTTCCTTAGTCTCACATGACTAGTTTTGGATTAGTCAACAACCCTAACTTGAAATAATCATAACTTTGTACCTGTAATAAATAAATATATGAAAATGATATACAATGTTATTCAATGTGTTTTATGCAATTCCTCCAAGTGTCACTACTTGGAACCTCTCATAAAATTAGTTATAGAAAAAATGGCATACATTGCTGAATTTTGGCTTATTCTAGAGAGAGACCTTGTAGAGCATGCCCCGTATGGAATATTTGTTGAATCGATCTAAAACTATTAAAAAACATACTACATATGCTACTCTAACCAACACATTTTATATTACTGAATTTGGATTTTTTATTAAGAAGTTATGACATTTTTACGCGAAACCCTTGTTTTTGACTAGTTTCAGGACTAGCCACAAACCCTGTTTTCCACGGAGTGTAACTCCAAAAATACAACGAACCAAAGGATGAATATTTTACCATAGATACTTGGATATTTTTCCTCAATGGAATATAAATTTCACAGTTTGAATAATTCTAGAAAAAACGTTATTGTGAAAATGGTGAGATGACCTGTAGATAACATACCTTAGAAAGCATCATCAAAAGAATTTATCCTTCCTTGAATTTTGGCCTTCTTTTCTTCACCTTCCCTCAAACATTTGGCTTAGATATCCTTTGGTTACCTCATACACCTATAGGTATTCAATATTCTCAAGTGTGTCTAAAATGAGAGAGCCTTGCCTCTTATTTATACTCTCCAAGTAACTTCCTTAAAAACATCTTCTAGGTCCTTTTACTTTCAAATTTACTTCTAGGTCCTTCTAGGTCCTTCTAGGGTTGAATCGACAGTTCAAATTTACTTGTCCTTTTACTTTCCATTTAAAATTTTCATGATGATACCGCGTTCTTGAAAATAAATATTCAACGAAAAGATGAGAGAAAAGGATTAAAGTGGACTTCCTTGACAACATTCATATTATGGTTCTCTTAGTGTGCCCACTTGTGCTCATAACTGCATCATTACAAAGAGAAACAATGATAAATAAAAGTAAAGGAAAACCTACTCTAAACTACTAAAATAAATCGAGACGCTAAGTAAAGTCATATTTCCAGTGCATCCATAAGAACATCTTCAATCCTGCAAGGCATAAAAAGTCGAAAATCAACACAAAAGAATGTAGTACTTGCAGATACAAAATAAATTTGTCATTCTTACCTCCTATATATTCTCTTAAAAATAAAACGAGCATGACCTTACCATTCTTTTGAAACTTCTTGATATATGAATCCTCCATCCATTCTAAGATCGTGTCATTAGGATGGACACTATGAATTTGATGAAATGGATATATAAATGGGGGACACATCATAAGAGGATTCATGACATCAATTAAAGCATTTGTTTGAGCACTTCCTTTGATGATATTGATCATTTCAAAATGTGAAGCATAAACAATTAAAATTTGAACTAACCAAAGAAAGAATATGCAATGTAGAATGCTTGATCTCCATAAGAAAGGGTGCATTGTATTTTTCAAAAATAAATCATGTAAAATCATCTTGCAACATGTATTTTTCCCATGTAAGTGATGAAAGTGAAAGAGCATCAAATCCATCTTCATAAATGTTATGTTTGGAATTAATTTCACCAAATCTTGGCATATCGAAAAGCTCTGATTATGGTGGAAAAGAGTAGGATATTATGGGTAAAGTATCATGTCCACCAGAATCTAAGAAGATATCAGGATATAAAGATTAAAAGGAATCATAAATGATCACATGAAAAGAATCTCTTGAGCTATGATATTTAACATTAGTATTCTCAAGACATTAACTTTCCTTAAAGCTTTCACTCTGTTTTGGTGATAAATTCTTCAACATAATATGATCATCTAAATTTGTCTCCTGTATGATAGATAATTCAAAACTTTCATGATATTTCATGTGGATAAGGTATGATTTGTGGATGAAGGTTTAAGGTTTCTTATTCAAATTGCATATTTACATCTCTAATCAGTTTCATAGGAATGTTAGAATGCTTAAGATGATTTTTGTCACCTAAGTGTTCTTCAATAACTGAATTTAAGTATTGATCAGAGAAAGAGTTAGAATAATGAGGACATCCATATTGACCCAACACCGAATCTTCTTCCATGATGGTCGAGGAATGAAAATACAATGATTCAGAGGAAAAACTAATTTGATTTCCAGTAAGAACCTTTTCAATAGATTCTACCTCCCTTGCTTGTTCAAAAATTTTGGATGGATTCCTCTCACCCTGTGAACAAAATTCTTCTTGCAATTTAGTGATAGGATTTGTAACTAATTCATCATTCGCGATTGAATATGACTGGATGAAAGGGACGCAAGAATCATAGAGGAGATTTAGTACAAATGACATGTCCTCAAGATTAAATTTACAGAGAACATGAAGGATTCTTGTTGAAAAGCCTTCTGGAGATGAATTGTCATTGATTAGAAAAATCTGAAATTCTTCACATAATTGATTGTAATCATAGTTTTCAAAAGAATCTAAAAATTCTTCAACAAATTGAAACCAATAAAAAATATGATATGCTGGAAAAGATCTAACCGACGTTTAATCTTAACCCTAAAAGTAAAAGAAAACAATCTGCATAAAACCTTTAAATCAAAAATATCATGCTTGATGATTTTACACTAAAACTTCTTAACATGGTCTTTAACAGATACATCCCCCCCACCATCAAAGGTGAGTTTGGACAAGTGAGAGACTGTCTCGTCGGGAATATAAGGTAATGATAAGTGGAAAGAATGTTTCAACAGAGTGATTTGGGGAGCCATGGGAAATGAAATATATTCGAAATAAAGGCTCCTACAAGACCATCTTGTCAGTAGGTCCTCCTTCTAGTGTCATTTGTTGATGGGGGTAAATGACACACCATCAACTAGAAGGTCAAATCTGGTCTGGGGTTGTCTAAATAACCCAAGCCATTTGGAATGAAATGAACCATCATTTTTATTGGCTCCATTGGCCAACTTAGTCCTAAAAATAATAAAAGAAAAGAAACTAATATATAAAGCTATGATACTTAATAATTGATCCAAAAATCAAAGCTTAGAAATTACACACTGTAACCTCAATTTAATCAAGACCTTTTTCTGATGGTGCATGTGAATATGAAAACAACAAAGACTTGAATAATTAAGATCAATAACAGATAACACAATAATGCAAACCATCAACCAATTGTACACAAGAAGTTGATAATGGAGTTCGACAATCTCGCCTACGTCTCCAGGCCTTTGTCTTCAGTGAAGGAGGATTTCTCTATTAAATATTCAATGCTTTACAATCTTCATTCAAATTACATAATATAGGGATCTGACTGAATAGTTGTATTCTTCTCTGTCTCAGAAACCTGACGCAATAGAAAACACTGAAAATGAAGTAATAGAACTTCTGGAAACTGCCTCCAAAGCTCAGCTACTTTGCACTACTCAAGACTACTTGACCTTGGCTTCAATATTCTTTTCTTCTTATTTGATGTAGACCCCCAAACCCTCAGGTCGAGGTCCATGCAATATTGATCTAAATCTTCCCCTGAGTACAATTGACTCTTCGATTTTCCCTCGAGGAATATCTCATACACTCATGGCGTATCCACAGGTCTTATGAATTGAGCCTGCGTGAACAAACACCAGGCGCCAACCCAAATCTCCTTGACCAAAATAATGTTCTTCCCTTCACTAATCCAGTACTTTGGGTCTCACAATTTTGTGATCCCTATTGTCGAGTTTCTCATCCCTCTACTTCCAAAACCCAAAATGTCGATTCACCAAAATGTTTGGTCGCGTCCTCCTCCACAGCCGTATCGGGTTTTGTGATTTCAAGAATCCCAGAATAAAGAATCCCTATCTCTCATCTTCGAAAATGTCAAAATGTTGAACCCCAATGTGTTTAGCAAAGGCTAGCTCCTCTATGGGACTTTTCATCGATTCGGAGTTTCATACTTCACGTCTTCATGAATCCTGATGCAAGGCTTCTGGCTCTCCAACCTATGAAACCCCGAAACAGTACATGAAGCTTTGACTCTGCCTGGTGACAAGTACACCACCTGTCTTCTCCACTATCTTCTATCTCTGACATGGGTTCTTGCCACCTATCACTCCAAACTTTTTGGCTTTTGGTACTTGAATGATCTTTCGACAGTCGTTCGTCTGCACTCTAGATTTACGAACCCTAATTTACTGAAATGATCTTGACAGCTCAATAGTTAAGATCAACGATCATTGTGGAATATTGGATCCCAAAGGATGGTTTCGTCCAACCCATATCCAACCTGAAACTCCTCTGGATCCTACAGTCTTCGTGAATTCACGAGTTCTCCATAGAGAATTTCGACTGCTCGTTTCCTCCTTGAAAACTCTTGCGAAATAAACCAATGTTCTTTCTTCTGAACTTTACTTCCATTGGATGACTTCAACCCTCGTCTCCCTTTTAAGTAGTTTTACCTCCATCCTCCTTTGAAGTGTTTAAAGGTATTATCCCTCCTGAGCTTTCACTTACAAACTCAAACCTCCAAAAGGGTTCCTGCTCGCACTCCTTGCGACAGACTTTCAAATACTCCTGGGTATTTGATCTTTTGACTCTGTTCACTTCCTGCAACAACAGTCCTTCAACTCTCCCCTTGGTTTATAAGTTCTAAGATTTCAACCAGCCTGTGCACACCTTGAATGAAGTGTGTGCTTCACTTTCTCTTCTACTGGAATGAGAACAATGGTATCCCTCCTGAGCTTTTAGAGATAAACTATGAACCTTCGTCAATGCACTCCTTGCGGACGTTTCATTGCACTCCTTGCAGGAACTCTCACTCAGGAAGAGAAACAATTGAAACTCATTCTCTCTCTCTCTCATACTTCAAACATTCAACATGAAATCATACATGCACACAGTATTAAAGAAAATGCATAACAAAGAGAGTATAACCATTGTAAGCGTACCATTCACCATGTATAAACAAAAAACATCATAACACCATGAAATCTGATTCAAAGCTTCTTATATTAATTCAGGATACTGTACATGGGTTCTTCTCTACAGCTCTCTCTACAGCTCTATGCTAATGTTCTAATGATTCAAATCCCTCTATGATACAAAGGTGAGGGTGTCTATATATGTTTTCCCTGTTGCTCCTAAAACTGTCTAATCTATCATTCAAATCTACCTACTTTCATTAACTATGCATAAATGCCTCTACATTCTAAAGATGAGAGTGAATCACTCATGATATGTTTACAATATGCAAGTATGCCTCCCTTTAACCATTACATTAATGCTTCAAAAACATTTCAAAAATGTGCATTGGTGGTCTTCCAACTATCTTCCGCCTTCACGCTCGTTTGGCTGCTGACGATGCTCCTGCATCATACTCTCTTGCTTGAAAATTTTCATGAAATCTTGTTCATGAGCTCTTGCATGGTCTGCCCATGCTTATGAATTTATTCTTCATCTTCCCAACTGGCATCTTCAACTGGATGTCCCTTCCATTTGACCAAGTATTCAAAACACTCTTTCCTCCTAGTTTTTCTGCTAATCCTCTTATCAATTATGCTTTCCATCTGTGTATTTTTAGCTACAAGCATTTATTTGGTCCACTGAACTTCTGTCTATTGATCCTCTACTCCTGTTTCTTCAGCTCTGTAAGGGTACAAATCCGCAACATTTAATATTGGTGAAATTCCGATCCCATCGGGTAAGTCAATCTCATATGCATTTGCCCCAAATTTCTTTATAATCTTGCATGGTCCAATATTTTTCATATTTAGTTTGTTATATGTTCCCCTTGGGAACCTCTCCTTCCTCAGATGTGCAAGAATCAGATCAACAACTTCAAATTGAATTTATCACCTATGTTGATCTGCTCTCCACTTGTATTCTTGATTTGAACTCTGCAATTGCTCCTTAATTCGGTTGTGAAGCTCCTTCATTGCTTCTACAAAGTCCTCTGCATTAACACTCATGATTTCATTCTGTTCTGAATCTTTCAATTCAAAAACACCCCTGGGTTGCATTCCATATACAATCTGAAATGGACTTTACCCTACGCTTCTATCGATTGAATCATTATAAGAGAATTATGCATGTGGCAGAATGTGATCCCACTAACTGTGGTGTTCAGTCACTAGGCTCCTCAGTAAATCTCCCAAGCTTTTGTTCATATCTTTTGTCTTCCCATCCGTCTAAGGATGATAAGATGAGATAAAATACAAACTTGTCCCCAGCTTCTTCCATAAAGTCCTCCAGAAATGTCCTACGAACTTGGTATCTCGATCAGAAATGATACTCTTTGGCAAGCCGTGAATTCTAATGGCTTCTTTGAAAAATAGGTTCGCAATATGAGTTGCGTTGCTAGTTTTTTGGCATGGTATGAAATGTGCCATCATTGAAAATTTGTCTACCACCACAAAGATTGAATCACAACCTCTTTGTGTTCTTGGCAATCCCAATATGAAATCCATGCTCACTGCATCCCACATCCTTTCTGGTATGGGTAATGGCTGGTATAACCCTGTTTTCTACCCTTTCCCTTTTGTGTGTTGACAAATCCTGCATCTGCCCACAAATTTCTTAACATCTATCCTCATCCCTGGACAAAAATATGATCCATTCAACTTTGAGAATGTTTTATCATGACCAAAGTGTTCGACCAATCCTCCACTGTGTTTTTCCTTTAGCAGATTCTCCCTCATAGAGAATTTTGGAATACATAGTTGATTGCCCCTAAACAACAATCCATCTTGGATCATGTATTCGATCCATTGGCTTCTATCCCTGAGAATTGGATTCTCATATGCCTCATGTTGTAGGAAAATATCCCTGCAGACAGGTAGATCACCTCTAAGGCTTGACCTTAACCCTAGACAGAAAAATGCTTAACGTGGAC
>SNQJ01S0026211.1:63072-77643 GCA_010110895.2 Picea sitchensis | reverse complement strand
ATACTAAATCTAAATGCGGAAAATAACACACAGCTTGACATTCAAGTTCATTCATTTGTCCACACAAATAAAAACCTAAATATAATCACTCTTATTATGCATAGAAACAACTAAATACATGCAACATTACTCAACCATAAAATAGAGACACTGATGCATCTTTTTGCTCACAGTAAGCAATAATAACCTAATATAATTCACAGTGAATTACACAACATCTATATTAGCATTATACATGCATAAGCACAACAAATAACAACACTTGTCTTATAAAATGTGCAACCCGTTCTAGAGGACGGACGTTCCTCCCAACTATAGCCTTGTTGTTCCAGTTCTCAACAACAAGACACCCATGAGATGGGGCTATGAATCCACAAGATACGGTGGTCCCTTAAGTTGGCTAATGTTCCCTTCTCAACAATTAACACAAAGTTAATTCCAGTCCACCAACTCTCTTCCCCTCAACCTACACAACCCAAGGGATGGACTCCCCCTTCATTGCTCATAGTCCCTCAGGCCTTTCCACTCCCCTCCAGGGCTTCCAACACAGGTTGGACAAGAATTCTACTTGTTTGGACCTCAGGAATTCAACAACTGTAACATGAATTCACCCAGCAGAAAAATGTGTGCTTCCTTGGATGAATTTCAAACATAACTTTATTCACAAGCTCACAACCTCTTTCTCTATGAAATTCCAGCTCCAAACAGCTGCCAAATGTGCCCACAACAACTATCTTCAAGCTTCAACACTCAGAACTCCATTGTTGGCCAGAAAACTCTATATAAAAACAACTCTCTATGCATAAACGTGAATGCATAATTCTGGTCTCCTACCCATACAAATTTCCTCTCTTTCTATTGCTTTCTTAACTTACACTCTTCCCCGGGATGATTGTATCCATCCCCCATGTTCTCAATAACTATGGGAAGTGACTCTCACACCCACCCTCTTACATGAATTCTTTGGGCTCTAGAACACTCAACATCTAATGGAAGGTTCATGATAAGGATAATTTTGAAAGAAATAAGAAATGGGTTTTGGTTTAATAGACATGGGTAAACTCTCCCCCTTGGACCCCTTCCCTCTCTTGTGGATACTTATCCCCCAAATTTCTGTTTGTGTCCATCTGCAGCTAGTGATACATTTTATCCATTTATTCAATTTACATCATTCACATATTATATTGTTTTGGCACTCGAACACATACTACATTTACAATATACATCACTTGGCTCTCGGCCATGTACTACATCTACAATATACATTGCTAGTTTGGGGTTTGAAAATGGGGATGTTATTGGAGGCATGAAATCGCAAAAAAATCGTGCGTGCTACATGAATTGGTTGGAGTGTTGAGCAGGAATAACACTCGTATTGTTTTTTTGTTGGCGAATTTGGATAATGGATGTCCATGTGTATGCAATTCTCTACAAAATCGATATCTTCGAATCAACTAGAACGTTTGGCGAATATCCCAACCGTCGAGGCAGTTATAGGATCTTGTCAAAACGCAGATTTATGGGAAACCTCGTCTTGAATATCTTCCCATATCTCCCAAATTGTTTCCGTTTTTTTAAATCTTCTTGTGTTGTACTCAATTTGGGACATTCTGCACAAAACCCGTGTCTTGGATTTACCAACTTCATCCTCATCTTTCCAAAAAGGTCATGGAAAAACTACTTCTAGAAACATGCCGCTATAGAATTCCAGTAGTACTACAAGAACAGGAAGATGCCCACTACAGGATTCAAACCGCATGAACCATTGTTAGTAAAATCATTCCTTTACTTCTCTAATTCACTAAAGAGTAAGAGAAATCAACGAATTAAGTAATACAATACCTTGTAGCTTGTATTGGCATTTAACTTAAAAATAGAAGGAAATATAGTAAAGGGATAGGTAAGGATAGGTTAAAATGGAAAAAAATGAGGCCAATTGGTAGTGTAGATTGATCCAAAATAGTCTCCCAACATCTCCCCCACACTTTCACTTTTGCTTCTTCTCATGCAAACAAAGTCAACTGGTGGTTTTGCAAAATTTGGAAAAATTGAATCAACCTCACTTATCCTAGCAGAGTCTGGAAACATCTATGAGTATGTTGATATTGGCCCTTGCCCTATCCCTTTGTGTTCTCAATCTCCTTTTCTCAGTGTTCTATACTAATATGTGCAACTTCTTATTTTCGGAAGCTCGCTTTTCATCCACATTACATATTGATATAAGGTAGTAATTCTTGAAGTTCATGTTTCAACTTCTTAACCTTCCTACCCTTCATTTTCAATTTGATAGGTACCAAATGGATAGAAAAATTTGAAGAATTTTCTTGTTTGATGGATGCCTCATGTCTTGTATCAGCATCTGGAATATCAAATATTGATGTGTCATACTCAACATTCTCTAATTTAGAAGGTATAAAGCTCCGAGGTTCTGAAATATTTGTCCTCATCTTCTTAAGTGTTATAAAAATATATGAAGACTCTCTTGATTATTCCTACTGATGTTCTAAGTCGATGGGTGAATGCCTCACTATTCTTTGTTGTGGAACACGGACGAAATTCTGAGCATTGTGTGCCTTACTCTATTTTTCCATACTTTGTGTGAACCTTCGAGAAATGGAAATTCTGTTTCTGGAGTCTTCTTCACAAGTTTCCTTCTTGACTTTCTTGCAGGAGCAATGAATCCCTTAGCTCCAAGAGAGCCGAGGTATTCATTATTATCATGATTAACACCTTGTCCATCAATTTTCAAACCTCAACCTTCTATAGTGGCCTCAACAATTTTCTTACTAAACTCATTATGACTCAGAATTTTTTTCAAAGTATTATTTCTGATATGCAACTCTTCGATCATCAATATAGAGAATTGAGCTTGACATCAGAATCAAAATGAAGCAATAATTGAATATGATATGGAAATGTTTGTCACATACCTCCCCTCATAGGTCAAGTATTTATGTGGGGTGAATAAGGAGTTCCACTATTTCTCTTGATCCACAATCATGGTACACCCTCGACCTAGTCATCTTGCTAATATTCTGAATTGAGGAGTTGTGCACATACTTTCTTTACCCATCTACAATATGCACCGTTCACCAAAAAGAATCATGGCATGGAAATGTTGGGACACACCAAATTGGTAGCTCTACACTAAACATCGAATGGGTGTGAATGGAAAACAAGTTACAAGAAGTGGTCGTTTGGGTAGACCCATTTCATATCCAAATTGTGATTTGAAATGTCAATGGGAGGAGATAACAAAAAGATTTATCAAATCAAAATTAACAGGTTGTCAAATCATGTGTGGGTTATGTTCAGAATATGATCGTGTTATTCATGATTTCATGGATTTAGGTGGTAGTCGAATGATAGGAAAAAATGGCAGTTTTAATTTGTTGGTTATATGATGACATGGGGTGGATATAATATAGGAGGATAGGTAGGATGATGAATGGTGGGTATACTAGGGTGGTAGAATCATAATCACAACAATCTCAAGTATTTCAATTTGCATCAACTTCCCACTCTTGAAATGAACTAGGAAGAAAAAAAAATGTCTTACCTTCGGTTACCTTGTTGTTCAATTGCAAAAATACTTACATGGTTGGAATTTGCAGAAATACCTGGAGCTGTGAAGAGTGAACTTACCAAGGATGCTAAAATTGTTGTTGATGTAGATGCTAGGACTTGAAAAAGGATCCATCATGATGACTGGAGTTGGGGGAATCCTTTTATTGTTGAAATTTTAGATTTGTTGCTTAATGCCATCAAAACTGATATTAAACCATGAAAATACAAAACAACAAGCTACAAGATTTCCCTTAACTGCTGTGAAATTTTTTCCTTTGGTTGAATACTCTACAACTGAAAGACTGTTGGAGGAAATGAGTGTTGCAACTGAATATGCGGATGAAGTGGAATGATTTTTTGCTAAAGATGTATATGTTGAACAACATATGTGAGAACCCAAACCACTGTATACAAATAATCTTAGAAATGAAATGCTACTAGAATAGGAACAGGAACAAGAATAGGAACAACTACTACAGGAACTGAAAATTGAATGTTGCATGCTTGTTGTGGTTGAAAAAATCTTTGTCTTTACCCTCTTTCTGTACATTCCCTTCCATGTGAATAAATTTCTTGAAGTCGAACATGGACAGGAATTGTTAGATTACCGACCATTAATGGGTATCGTTAATCATAGTGAGATTACCCACCAATAATTCAATGAGCATCAAGGTACTTCAATGCATCATGTCAAGCACGAATAGATGTGTTGAAGTTGAGTAACTTGCAGGATCTGACAGTTGATAAGAATTAAAGCATCCCCATTGTTGTCAATGAGGAAACCTGTCATTGAGGCATACAAGTTCCAAGGCATTATCAAAATCTATGATCTTGGTACCCAGATAAGGAGTTGGAGTTGATGGGCCAATATTGTTGGAAGTGTTAGCGCCGTAATTTTTTCAGTTAGAGTCAGTCTTAGTCGAGTCATGGTTCATGTGTCAAAGTGTGTGAGGTCAAGTATCGAATGATGAATGGGTCAAAGTCAGTAAGTGGTCGGTTGGCCCTTGGAGTCGGGAAGGGATGTCAGAACCAAAACATGTGTAAGTGGTAAAGGCATTTTCCCAAAGAGTCGGGTCCAATTATAAGAGAAGGTTTTATGTGCCAAAGTTCGAGGCAAGTTGTTAAATAGAAGTCGCGTCGGTAGACGAAGTGACCATCATCAGCTCATTATGAAGTCAAAAAGAATGAAAAATCACGGTGCTCATATCACATATGCTTTGCAACTCTTATCATTTGTACTTTACACGCCCCAAAGTGTACTTGTTGCGCGGATGTGCTGTGAAAATATTCAGCTTGCTTTGAAACCTCCAGTCACCATGGATTCAATGTCCCCTGGCACGATTCCATCTCTCGTCGGCCCAGTTATAAATTTTGGTCGCTCTGCATGTATTATGTTCACTATCCAAGTTTATGCTCTGTTTGTAATTCTTCCCGCGAGACCTGAATTTCTCCTGGATGGAAAGTCGATTCCCTTCAACTACGTCACAAACCTGGGTCAATCAAGATTACCGCCTGAGGTCTATGTTGAATCCACTGAGTGCAGAACAAACACGCGTTGCACCATGGAAACATCCCAGAACATAAGGAAAGGTGCGCAGAGTAGCAGAAATGTGGGGCCTGAACCTCAAAACTTGACATTGGTAAATGAAGATCCTGATGTCATAGCATATTTTGAACATGTCGAATGCATGGTCTTTTGTTTGAAAATCCAAGGATTCAACATAAAGCTGGTGGAATAGTTCACGCTCAGTTTCAGTGGGCTCCGCGCAATAATTACAGGAAGTACATTCCAGGTGACAGAGGAAACCCTGTCAGCCATAACAAAGATCCCTCCACACGTTGAAAGGTGATCTAAAGGGATGCCTTTCGATTTGCTATGCTACGAGCAATTTATCAAACCAGATTGTTTAAATGGGAATGTTGAAGCGGGCATTCCAAGTCGATATCTGTAGGAGCCTTTTCAGAAGCGCCTGAGAGTGATTAGGAAATATTTCACCTGTGAAGGAAGGTTTGAGAGAATACACCCACATCACATCATATTGTTGATGCATTTCATAGGAAGGAGACCATTAAATATGCCTCTCTTCTTGCACCAAAGTCTCCAAGAAATGGCAGACAGCGTCTGGGCTGAAACAAACCAACCAAAGAAGAAACTATCTCATGTATCGCCAATTAAATTTCTGATAGTTGAGTAGTTGAGGCGATTGGGAAATAACCGGGAGTCGTTTCTACTCACAACCAACATCCCCGGGAAACCCAGAGGAGATTCCCCTCTACCCACGGAAAAGGTAACATCTCACCACGCAGAGGTAGAAATAGGAAGGGTCACGAAAGAAGGCGTAGGCCAAGGAAGAACAAGGAAACCGGGGAGGCCCAAGCGTCGAGCGAGTCACGTGCAAAGTCAATCATCGAAGAGTTACTCATGCGCTCCATTCGAATGGAACCTATCGAAGGTCTGAGTCGAGAAACATGCAACAGAAGGAGAAGGACAGACACTAAAGGAATGGATATTTGCAAACCATCACATCAGCTGAAGCAAGCACAACTCATTATTTTTGAGCTATACCAGGAAAACAGGGAGCTGAGACAACACTTAGCAGCGAAGACCCTTGAAGAATCAACATCACAGGGCCAAGAGGGAAACGTGACTTGGCTCAAGAGGCAATTCATAGAAGTGCAAGATACAATCATCCAGTTGCGTGAAGCAGAGAGGATGTCAGAAGAAAGAAATGCAAAGCACTTCAAGGAATGTGGACCGGCCCTGGAAAACGTCTGCGCGGCTCTGGCCAGTACGTAGAAGAGGTTGAAAGGGAACGTGGTTCTGCAAAGTCAAGTAATGAATCTGAAAAGGTGCAACTGGTCTCTCAAGAGAATGCTTCAGATATCAAAACTGTAGACGAGGCTAGAAGCATGATTAACTGACTCCATTTTTGTCTTCTCAGACGTGGCGGGGATTTTGTCTTCCCGTGTCCTGTTTCCTACCAGGAAGTAGGGAGTTTGACATATACTCACGCGGCAAGCATATGATGCGCAATGCTGGAAACCCATCTATTGCAAAGGATATGTGTACGTTAGACATGTGATAGTTTGAAGAGAGGCATTGTTCCCTAACTGGGGTCATCATCTTGGAAACACCTACGATAGTCTGTAGTTACCTGCCACATGCACGCTCCAGCAAATGATTGCGCGAAAAAAATCAAGGCCGTTACAATGGGTGGCAGGAGTCTGGCAGACCACTTGACTTTCCAGATACCCTATCAAAGGGAAAACATCGACACATCACTCTCTAACGACGAGATCTTGTTGATGACCAAACCGTTGTGGCAAAGACGAGCGATTATGGTGTGACTGAGTACAGTCAGTTTCTGTTTTTAGTAAAGTGCCATACGAAGAGTCATATAGCACAGAATAGTTAGAGCCTAATTTCTAGGGATAGTAGTTAGAGAGAAGGGTAGCCCGAGCGGTACACCTTGCTCTATGTATTTCGTCTTTTCAATGTAAGCCAGGTTGGTTGGCAAAACAGTGTAGACATTGACTATAGAATGTAGCTTTCAAACTCGATTGAAACTTAATGCAAAGATCCTGAAGCTTTGACGAAAAGATTCTAATGGTAACAGTTTGATGTATTCTACTCTCTCTTTGTATACGTGCTTTCCTGTATTCTTTATATTCATATCTATATTTTGTCTAAATCAGAACATGATTTTGAATCTAGAATTCACCGTGTGGTGCTCTAGATTCGCGCCATTTAGATGACTGTGTTTCTTCTAAGCGAACTCTGAATTCATCCCCAACGGTGCTCCGAGTTGCTTCATGTGTTTTTCTCTCGCCACACACAACTATTTTTAACTGTAATATTGTTGCTTACTTAGCCTTTATCCTCTCAAGTTCAGTCACTAAGTCATTTGTTTATATCATTTTCTTAAATTGATTCCATAGCCCAAGGTCTTGCTTTCTTTCGCCAATAGAACCAGAAATATTGTCTAAAAGTGTTAAATCTAGCCGACATTTTAAAGCCATAACCTGTATAGAGACGATGTCTCAGAGAAATCCCTCTCTAGGTCGGAAAGGCTAGTTTTTGGCCTTAAAGTTGGTTTGTACATTGCCTATGTCATTCGTTTTCTCAGCCGAAAGAAGTTTACAGAGTACTAACATTCTGGCGTCGTTGTCGAGGACGTAATTGAATAAATTTTCCCTGGGAAAATGACTAAAGCTATAGTTTTGACCCCTGAGGGTAATAGTGGGCCAAACATCTATATTGGTTGAAACCTTTACCCTGGCGACTCCAGTTAAAGAGACCAGTAGCACAGAGTAGCGCGAATCAGAAGCCCTGGTGCCGAAGACAATTTATACCATAGCCAATCCTGACCCGAACCCTATAGAGCACGTGTGTGATCCCGAGAAACTCCTGCGCGGGACAAGGGAGAAGGTGCCAAACCCATTATGTTACCTAGACAGAAGCCTGTCCTTACCCAAGGACAGTGCTTAGAGAATTGACGACCTCGATTTTGATACCATGTTCAAACAAACCTTGTTCAGGTCTAAATCAGAAACCAGCTTGGATGATATAGTCTTCGATGAGAAGAGGTTTCGAACTTTGATACCAAAAAAAATCCCGCAAGATGCCACAGTCTGCGCTCAGAACATCTCGCAAATACCAAACCCCCCTAGAGAAATGATCGCCAGGTTCACCCCTCTTTCCCTGCCAGTGCAACTGCATGATTTTCCCCAGAACTACAACCAGAGGATCAAGATATATGACGCTGAAGGAAATGCCCCTGCGCAAAAGCACCTGGATTGGTTCAATGATTTCGTTCATCTAGAAGAGGTGGATCATGAAGATGCGAAGATGAGGTTGTTCGCGTAGAGTCTTTCGGGGGAGGTTAGAAAGTGGTTCAAGGCCCTCCCAGTAGCAAGCATTCTCAACTTGGTCGAGTTTGAAACATCATTCATTGCTAGATGGGGAGACAAAAAGAATCCTTTGCAGCTATTGACGCGGTACAACAATATGAAGAGAGCGTCGGAGGAGATGGCGCAAGAGTTATCAACCCGTTTCATGAGGGTCTACAATTCAATTCTCGCAGAAGTCCAACCGCCTCTCGGAGTTGCGCATCTTCGATACACCGACTCCTTTAACAACAATTTTGCCTTGATGTTGAGGGAGAGAAGATATGCTAATTTAGACGCCATGATGAGTGACGCAATCGAAGTCGAGGTAAACCTGATGGCGTCGGGAAATATTAAACAAAGCTTCAACATAGGTGGGAAGAAACCCCAAGGAGATGCGCAGCCATCGACTTCTCGACCCTCAGAGGACAAGTTCGACTTGATTATGAAGATGATGGAGAAGCTAATGGAAAGAATGTTTGTGGGAAACAAGCCCGCTGCCTGAGAACAACAAGATCTCCAGCCCAGAAATCAGAACCTTAGAAGAGGTTCGGTCTCGCAGATTAAGCAGAGGGAATAGAGGGACCAAGGTGACCAACAAATAAGTCCCCCGCTCCAAAATAATTACGCAGATGAATATTTTGATTAGACTATCCAAGATCAAATGCATTACTGCGATGACATGGACACGCGCATGTTCTTGACAAAGGGAGAACATGATCAATACATGAGATAAAATGATGATATTATGCTTGATATTGATGACGCGTTGTCACGGGAAATGGAAGAATTCAGGAAGGGCTATCACAACGCCATCATACAGTACCAAAATCAATACAACCTCAGGAGCAGAAAGGCATCTACAGAACCTCAGAAGACAAATCCCAAAAGGGAACCTCTGGTGGACACCCCTTCCACGAGCCAACCAAAGAAAGACAACCCGACCAAGAATGTGACTGAAAAGGGAAAGTCAAAGGAGTAGGTTCCAAGGAAAGCGCCAGAAACAAGCTAGGAGATAGGCATCAAGGAGGTATAAAAAGTCTCCCCCCCTTTTAACTTTGAGAACAAAATGGCCAAGATTAAAATCTCCGTCCCTTTCAATGAGCTCATCAAGAAAGGAGAATATTAGGATCAGATTATTAAAATGCTAAATATGGGAGAAACTCTTGACACCCTGAACGTTCAGGATGACCACCCTGCCATTTTGTTTGGTCCGAGCGTGAAGGAAACGAGCGATACTGAGGATTTTCCCTCGTTCTATGTCAGTCTCAAGGTCCATGAAATGACTTTGCACAACACCATGCTGGATTCGGGCACGTCACACATTCTCATGCCCAAGGTGATCATGGACGAGTTGGGTGTGTGATCCAAATATGGAAGGAATAATAAACAATTGTCTTATTTAGATGCTTAAAGTTTTTTAAAGAGTTCAGATATTAATTAATCATGCTGTAAAAACAGAGATATGAACAACAACAAAAGAGACAAAGACAAAAAATATCTTGATAACGGAGTTCACCAATGAGTGGCTACGTCTCCGAGCTCGCTTCCAAGTGGAGGACCTCTTTATTGATCTTCAAATGCTCAAGTTCTCTTACAATGGCTCCATGTTTTTACATAACATGCTTCAGATCTTCTCTTCAAGACCTCATTGCTTAGACGCATGTATGCTTCCTCAAACTCCTCTCACAAACATAACAAAAAGGCCTCTCAAAACGTGAGAAAAAGCCAAAATACATAAACTGCTCCTCAAATTCCCTGCATCAAAAAGTTCTCCTGCAAGATTTATAAAGCCTGGTTTTTATATTTTTCATGCTTAGATGAGGAATTCCAACTTCCCCTGAAGATCTGGCCTCTTTCTGGGATCAAATCCCCCTCCAAATGGCCAAGATATCCTAAAAAAACCACTTTCTGGTCATAATATCAGGCAAAATACAAATTCTAGGCTAAATATAAGTCAAAAACCCACTTTTTGGCATAATATACAGTTAATCCCCTTTGATATAGGCGCGCGCCCCCTATAATTGGTCATATGCAACTGTATATGGTCAAGTGCTAGCCCAAAGGGCTAAGCGTTGGCCCATTCCTTGCGCTAGCTCTTGGATTTGGGGCGCATATCATGTGCCCTCGGCCTAACCAACAAATATGCATGCATATAGATATTAGCCCCGTGGTTATGGGTTAGGGGCGTGTGAAATGAAAATAGACCACGGGCTAGCCCCCTCCTCCATGCCATATTCATATATTAAAGTTTAAATAATTTTAAACTTGTTTCATATAACAAGACTCATGCGGGCGCGCTGGTGTTTGGAACTTTCCCAAAGCACTTGGACTATGGTGGGTGGTCGTGGGTTCAAAACCCATGGACCCCCAAACATTTTTAGAACTTTCCACTTAGACTGTTGACTGGGTGCCACGTGGCTGCCCATGCTTGGGCCAAGTGGCACGACCACATTTGCCCAAACATTGACAAGTGTCTCATGCCACGTGTCCAAATATGATTTGATCTGTCATCTGCCCAGTCAATTGTTGCCACATGTCTCTGCCACATCAGCATCATGAGGTGTCTTTGGTGATGTCATGCTGATGTCATCATTGACTTTTTGCCAGTTTGACCTTTGACTTTTTAGATGTTTGAGAATCTGATCAGAGTACGATAACTCTTGCATACGGAGCCTGTTTGAGAAAGTAAATATACTGTCAGAATCAGCATGACAAGACGGTCGCAATGGAATTGGTTTCATCCAATTATGACAACTTTCATTTTTGAGCATTTTCTAGACCTGGGGAGCCTCCTGGATCATTCCTCCCCACTTGGAAGCTTTTGGACCACCAAGAGTCTGGTATTAGTTGGTAACTAAGTGAGGATACTGTGTCCTCACCTTTTCGGTCTCCATCCACTTGGCCTGACTTGGATTTGTTCCCTTCAATCCCACTTGAAGATACTCCACATCGCCCCTGTGAGAAGTTCAGACTCTTTTGTCCAATATGGTGTCTTTCTGCAACTCGTTCATATATTCAGGAGAAAAATATTCGATGGTAGGAATATGAACATTCTCTCCTTGATCCTCGATCACAGGAGGCTCATACAATCTCAAGTTTTCCACATTTACAACTGAA
Organism: Picea sitchensis; assembly: GCA_010110895.2. NCBI lineage: Eukaryota > Viridiplantae > Streptophyta > Pinopsida > Pinales > Pinaceae > Picea > Picea sitchensis. The sequence goes on along the minus strand of SNQJ01S0026211.1, from coordinate 66,069 downwards.
TAGATTTGCATATATGGAGGCAATTCTAACCAGAAAGCATTAGTACCAATCTTGTCTAAAATTTTGAAAGGACCATAACGAATTGGTTTAAGCTTTTTACCTTCACCTTTCATCCTTTCCTTGTTGATGTATAACCAGAATTGATCTCCTTCTTTGAACTGATGATCAACTCGATGCACATCATGCCTCGCCTTGTACTTGGCCTGACTTTTCTCCAACTGTTCCTGTACTGCCTGATGGATCAACTGGATCCGTTCAATGAACTTTGTAGCCCTGTCCACATCACTGTGTCCTCCCGCTACAATGTCTTTTCCAAAGACAAAATCCAAAGGAGACTTTGGCAAGTACCTCAAACAAGTTTCAAATGGAGATCTTTGAGTAGAAGAATGTTTGGCTCAATTATACGCATGTTGTACATAACACAAATGTTCATCCCAAAGCTTAGAATATTTGTTGCAATATGCCCGAAGTAGATGCACTATTGTCCTGTTCACCACCTCTATCTGTCCGTCCATCTATGGATGAAATGGTGTACTCTTCTTTAACCTGGTGTCCATAAGTTCCCATAAGCTTGACCAAAATTTCCCCAGGAATCTAGAGTCTCGATCAGATACAATAGAAGTAGGTAAACCAAAATGAACCGATACATTTTCAAAGAACATTTGAGTTGTTTGTTCAACTATGACTTGTTTTTTACAAGGAATCAAGACACACATTTTGTTGAACCTATCCACAACTACATACATGTAATCATGACCTTTTCTAGACATAGGCAACCCCCCCACAAAATTCATAGATACACTTTCCCATGGTCTATAAGGAATAGGAAGTGGAGTGTACAATCCTAGCTTTTTGTTACTTGGTTTGCTTATTGCACACATAGTACATCCTTTTACATATTTAGACACATTTTCATGCATTCGAGGCCAATAACAAAATCTTTGTAACTGAGCAATTGCTTTATCTACCCCGAAATGCCCTGCTATAAGAGAAGTATATGCCTCTTTGATGACATGGACTCTTTCACTTTCTGGAATACATAACTTGCCCAAATGATACAAGAGTTTGTCTTTAATATGATAATTTAGTTCTTCTGCTCTTTTACCATTACTTAAAGTTGCATAGACTTCCTTAAAATCTTTATCCTTAGCATATTGTTCAATATAACTTTCATGAGTGATTGAATTGTGCTTAAGGATTGTAGCAATTGTACTAGGAGGCCTAGATAACATATCAACAACTTTATTATGAATGCCATTTTTATATCCGATGACCAAGTGAAATTGTTGTAAAAACCCCATCCATCTAAAATGCCTTGATTGTTGTAGCTTAGTTTGTGATTGTAGATACTGTAATGGTTGATGATCAGTGTGTATTACTGTTTCTTTGTCCATTAAGTAATGTTTCCACTTTTTAACACTTTGTACTAGAGCATACAATTCTTTATCATAGGTTGGATAGTTAATTACTGATGTAGTGAAGGTCTCATAATGATAGCATATGGGTTTTCTGTGTTGCATCAACACTGCCCCCATGGCATAGTCACTTGCATCGGTTTCAATTTCAAAAGACTATTGGAGATCTGGCAATGCCAGAACAGGAGCTGTACTAATCTTTGTTTTCAAAGTATCGAAAGCCTTATGTTGGATTCCTCCCCACTGGAATCCCCTTTTCACACTTGTTAAAGCATGTAAAGGCGCTACAATCAGAGAGAAGTTTGGAATAAACTTCCTCCAATAATGTGTTTCTCCCATGAAGATTTTTACTTCGGTTACATTTGTAGGCATTGGCCAATTTACAATAACCTCAACTTTTGAGGGATCAATATTAAGCTCTCCACCTCCTACAATGTAACCCAGATATACAAGAGATGTTTTGCCAAATTCACATTTTGACAATTTTACAAAAAGTTTCTCTCTTTGCAACACTGAAAGTATCTGCCTAACATGTTGGACATGCTCTTCCCTGGTTCTACTGAATATAAGAATATCATCTAAGTAGACTATTACAAATTCATCAATGAAAGGCCTGAATACATCATTCATAACTCTCATGAAAGTAGCAGGTGTGTTAGTAATCCCAAATGGCATCACTAACCATTCAAACAATTCATGTTTTGTTTTAAAAGTAGTCTTCCATATATCCTGTTCAACAACCCTGATCTGATGGTAACCACTTCTTAAGTCTAACTTAGTGAAATAAACCGCATGTTTCAGTTGATCTAATAAATCATCAATGCGAGGCAAAGGGTAACGATTTTTTACCGTGATTTTGTTCAAAGCTCGAAAATTCACACACATGCGCCATGTGCCATCTTTCTTTGGCACCAGGATGATAGGTGACCCACATGGAGAAGCACTAGGTCTGATGACCCCTTGTTCAACCAGCTCTTGTACCTATTTCTTTATCTCTGCATTTTCCAAGACTGATAACCTGTACATGCCAATGTTAGGAAGAGGAACATCCTGCTGCAATTGTATCTCATGTTTAACTTGTCATTTTGGAGGAAATCCTTTTGGGACTTGAAATAACTCATCATAGTCAGAAACAATTCTAACTAAATCATCTTTTAACTTCACATCACAATCTTTGAAAGTATCAATTCTGACAGTGTCTTTAGCTTTTACCACCATTAAGAGATATCACTTACTGACATTTACAATCCTCTTCATCTGTCCTAAGCTGATTAGTGATAAATTCAATTTCTTTTGATGAGCCCTTTCTATATATTCTTTTCCATCTTTAGTTAATTGATACTTATTGTCTTCACGATAGATATTGCTTTTCTATCATACAAATATGGACTTCCAAGTACGATACCACATATATCTAGTGGAACTACATCCAAGTCAACCTCATCTATGAACTGTGAATTAATTGCAAACTTTAGGACACATTGTCTTTCCACCTGCAATTGATTATCATTATGAATCCATCCTAAGGGATATGGTTTCTTATGAGGTTTAGTGATTAATCCCAAATTTTTAACTATTGCTT
>SNQJ01S0026211.1:38873-53067 GCA_010110895.2 Picea sitchensis | reverse complement strand
TATTGTATGAAAAAAAAAAAAAAAACTTAAACACTAATAAGCAAGCTAGATGTCAATTTTTAAGTATGAACAAGGGAAAATAGAAATAGACATATTACCTAAAGAAATAGAAAAGCCACATAAGAAGAATGAAAAAAGACAAACGACCATGGTAATTAATTTCTATGAACAAAGTACAACTTGACATCAAGCAGTTCAATATTATTGACACTTGTTATGCGAAAGACATTTTTTGTTATTTAGAGGCAAAGTGCGACGATGAATGCCTATATATTAAAAAACACATTACAAGTATCCAAGGAAAAAAAGTATGCATAGACATAACAGAGTGCAATAAACCAGTACAGACATATGCCATTTACTCACTGAAATTCATAGAACTAAATTCATAACACAATATAGTTATTGACAAAAAAGTTGTCAAGCAGCTTGAATTCTTAGAGTTGAGTGTGAAAGAGCCTATTATTTTCAGGTGAAACAATGTTGTAGTTCAATTTCAGTTACATCAAGAAAATGCAAGTAGGAGAAGCTTCCACATAAGTGTGTTCTATATGTAAAATTGTCAAAATGAAGCCAGGAATAGAACTCTGAAGGAAATCAGACTAAACAACTGCACTCAAAAAATATATACATTTCAATGTAAAATTCAGTTAAATAAAGGATTCTCAGGGACTCGGCATCCATACATGAAATTTGAAAGCCTTGCAATTTACTAGGAAGAATATTATAACACATGGAATGAAATGGGAAATCGCAATTGTCAAGGATATCAACAAAAAAAAAATTGAAACATACTTTTTTTTGAAGTTTTTTTTTGGAAAAAAATAAACAAGGTAAATGATATTATGTTGCATCTTTTTCTATTTCAACTATAGTATTGTCCTAATTCAGTATAAATTTTCCATGAATGCTAAAGTCATGCAGCATGTAGATAACATTAGATTTTTGTTTCAGGTAATATTCGTATGACAATGTTGTTAAATTTGGTAAAAAGTTTCTTAAGATATCATGTGTAAGAGAACTTGATACTTTTGTATCTCCTGTGTTGACTACGTTCACTTTAACCGATGTGAATAGTTGAACGGGGTTTTAGCTTGACATTTGGGACAATATAGCATTGTTCCATGTATTGACCCAAAAAATTCTACTACTAAATTACATATTGAACATATAGGTTGGAAGGGATTCAAATATATGTTTGCTACTGTCAATGTGGAACCTATTTTGCAGGTGTGAACATAAGTGTTAGTGAATATCTTTTTAATAAAACATACATATAGCATAACAATTTTTTAGATGGTTTGAAAATTTCATCTAGTTTGTCCACTTGAGCAAAAGTCTCAAATCTTCAGAAGGTTTCTTTGTTGTAAATGGTCCAATGTATGTTGACTGGTCTGTGCATAGTGTGTTAGACACTACTTTTCATTTGAAAATGTTTCTAAATAACAAGATTGGAAATTCTTTCTTTGAAAGATGCTCCTCAATGAAAGCAAATTCTGTTATGCATGTTGGAAATAATTGTAGATGCACTTTCAACAAGGCATTTATGAATTTTCTTTGTTGCTATAGAAAATAGATGCAAGCAAAATAATTTTTTTGTAATCTCTAAGTGTTTGTATGGAGACACGCTTACCATTGCCTTATCTTTTTCTGAATTTCCATCCTTGATTTCCAAGGTGTAATGTGTCCCTATTTTTTTTGCAACAGTGATAATTGCACCTATTGTTCCAAGTGTATATTGTTCTATTGATTCTAAAAGTATTTTGATTGAAGTGTTTGGTATGAAGTTGTATTGTTGACAAACAGGTGTCATGTTTTCTATGCTAGTATCTTGATCTACTAGCAAGATGCATTCAGCTTCTCCATGATCATAATTGGTTTTGGGTGCAATTTTGAAATTTGCAATACAAATGCCTTTGCATGGTATAAGTTTTTCTTGGTAGTGTTCAATGAAACCATTATGGACATTCAAGGCTATTGTCATCTCACCTTTGGAATCTATTAAATATTCTCGTAAAAGCTCAGTTGACTTATGTGATTTGCCGAGTATTGTTGTGTATGTAACAACAATATTGCCATCAAAAACTTGTCCAACTTTACAACTAGTCAGCTCTTCAATACTGATTGGGGTGGAAGTGATTGCTTTGTTCCTACACATGGGAAGCAAATAGAACTTAGCTAACAAATGACAAAATAAGATCTTTGAATTCATGTTTCACAATCTCTACCTCTTGACTTCTAACTTGAATGCTCATGTTTCATTCTCTTTGCCTTTGATGCTTTTTCTCATGTTGTTGTGTTAAACAATATTCGTTATACCACAACAATGTCGACAAAGCGTAAACGTGCAACATGGAGAAAATTGTATGCTAGCAAGATGCCAAAGGGGACATTTGAGATATGATTATACTATAATTATATATGTCAAAATATTTTTGAAAACAGCTAAATAGTACAATTTGGAGCAAACAAATTGATCAGACAAGTCGATTTTTTAACAAAGGAACTAATATGAGCTTGATGAACTCTGTGTGTCAACTAGAAACAATACCCCTCCCCTACAATTGTGCATTATCCTAGGTGCACAACACTATGTTGATATTGATCCAGTTGGCTATTGGTGGCCACCCACCTATTCCAACTGGCTCGTCTTGTCCATTTTTAGTTCAGCATGTTCTTCTGTACTTCTTTGTAATTGTGGGTTCTACACTTTTGTGGATGTCTGAATCGTTACACATCTTCTAGGTGGATAATTGTGGCCTCTCACCTAATCCAACTGTCTTATTTTGTATGTTTTCATGTCAGCACATCTTGTTGTACTTCCAGGGCTGTTTTGGAGGCCTAAATAGTGTTTTTTTGGCTCGTCCTAGTCAAACTATAGATGAAGTTAGAGTTTTATTGTGGAATGCGTAGTTCTTTGAAATACCTTTCCAATCGGCTATCACGCGCCTAAAATAGAGGTCATATGCAAAATTTACAACCCTAGGAAGTTCAGGTACCAACTTACCCATAGTGGCCCACATGACTTTTCATGTTTCACCTCCTAGGGTTAGGTTTTTGGATGTCTATGGTTTTGTAATTCATGAGTAATATAAAAAATGCCTCTAGAGCCTCATTGTAATTGATACTTCTCATATGGATGTGCATAGCAACCACATCTCTTCTCAGAGATAGCTACTACCATTCGAGCAAGTGTTTCAGTTCTGCAGTTTTATAGTTTCAGCCTATTTCATTATTCAATAGAAGATATTGTTCACTGGATATTTGTGCTATTCTTCATATCTCCGTGCTTATTGTATTTAGTCTTTTAATCAGTTCGTTCCGCTCCTAAATCCGGATCATTGGTATTAGAGCGGCTTGCTCTTCATTTATTTTTCTTCATGCATGTCCCCAACACGATCTGGGTACAAGAAGTTGGGACTCGAACCAATTGAGCCATTGCAAGATCAGTCGCACTGAGCCCAACAACAACCCATGGGGGACGGAAAGAAATATGATGGACCAAGAGATCCTATTAAAATTTTGCTCGAGGAAGCCCTCGCGCGACAAAGGAACGAAATGATGGACAACTTTGCGTAGATCCTTCGACGATTTCCCACAGGAGAAGCATATTCATTAAGCGGCCATGCAACCCCCTTCAAGGTACAGGTATATTTTGATATTCGATTATTTGAAGAACTAGTAGATGCAGATGTTGTAGATAAATGGTTGAATCTGCTTGAACGGTATCTTTCGGTCCACAATTTTTCCGATAGGGAAAATATCACTTTTGCACTCCTCAAGATTGTTCCCCATATTAAATACTGGTGGAATACTTACTCTGATCAAAGGGTTGTAGAGGAATCTGCAATGTTTGTAGTGGCCCCTACATGGGATTCCTTTAGAGATGCCATTAAAGAACAGTACTACCCTGTTGGAAGCTTCAAGGACCAGTACACCAAATGGACCACCCTACGTCAAGAAAGGGACCATACAATACCAGATTTCACCAATACTTTCCATACCCTATGCACCAAATTGCATATGAAAGACTCTGAGTGCCATCTAGTGCTCAAATACCACGGTTATTTACATAGATACATTCAAACATAAATGGATATTTTGGACATCGCCTCATTGGGCACGACTTATAGATGCGTTGTCAAGATCGAGCAGAAATTTAAGCAAAAAAGGCGAGAGTCTGGATCTGCAAACCCCTCACAGTCGAAGCAAGGAAAAGGTGGCCCCAACCCACACAGCAAGGGACCAAGTCGAGATGGTCACCCTCAGGATAACCAGTCCAAGCTGCAACACAAGAAGGGAAATGATAAGACAAAGAAGGACACGGGAAAATGGTGTGAGTACCATAAAATCCCTTGGAAGAACACCAAAGAATGTCTCTCCATGCAGTCACTCTTGACCGAACTGAAGGCTTCCAAGCCAGAGGTCGATTATGATTCTAAATCAAATCCTAAAGGAGGGAATCAGATTATCGATGTTGGACCCAGTTCCACTGTCACTACCACTAAAGTCCAGCCAAGCGAACTAGAAGAACCAAAGGAAGGGGAATGCCTCTTTCACTCGCAAATGTGGGTAAAGGGGCCTCCACTTCATTTCATTGTTGATAGAGGTAGTCAGAAGAACCTGATTTTAGCAGAGGTCATCAAGCGGCTGGACCTGCCAATGACACCGCACCCGCATCCCTACACCATCGGTTGGCTTCACCAAGGAAGAGATCTTTGTGTTAGCCAACAGTATCGTCTGCCCTACGGAATCAATCCTTTCAAAGATGAGGTACTGTGTGATATTGATCCCCTTGAAGTTTATTATGTTCTTTTAGGACAACCATATTTGTGGAAGCGACATGTTGTGTATGAGTCTAGACCCCGCAGTGTTATTATTACTTTGGGTAGACAATTGTACAGGATACCAGAGGTAGCACCGCCTACTGCTATTTCTTTAATCTCTACTAAGTAATGTAGTAAGGTCATTTCACAAACTGGGAAGTTCATCTTCTTTGTGATCCATGCTCACAGTAAGCAGAAGGTCCCTACCACATCTGTGGCCTCTACACAGAGCCTCTCTTTGCAGTAGAAGCAAGTGGACATGATAGTGGAAGAATACAGAGACACCTTCTCCTCACCTACAGAGGTACTGACACACTGTCAAGTCAAGCATCCAATTGATTTGACCCCCGGTGCACCTCTACCTAATGGACCAGTCTATCATCGCTCGTTGATGGAAAATGAAAAAATCTAGCGTCATATCCAAGAACTTCTCCAGAAGGGGCACATCAAACCCAACTCCTCCCCTTGAGGAAGCCCGGTTGTACTGGGGCAGAAGAAGGATGGGACTTGGCGACTCTACATTGATTACAGAGCCTTAAACAAAATCACAGTCAGGAACCGGTACCCCATTCCTAGGATTGATGACCTTCTTGACCAAAACAAGGGGGAAAAGTTCTTCAGTAAGATTGACCTAAAGTCTGGCTACCACCAGGTTCCCATCGAACCATCTGATGTATGAAAGACAACCTTCAAGTCTAAAGAAGGTCTCTTTGAATGGCTATTCATGCCCTTTGGCTTAACAAATGCACTAGCCACTTTCATGAAGTTGATGAATGATGTATTGAGACCCTTCACCAACTCCTTTGTGGTGGTATATTTAGATGACATCCTCATCTTCAGCAGAACGTGGGAGGAGCACATGCGGCATATTCAGTAGGTTTTGAGCACTCTGCGACAGCACAAGCTATATACCAACTTGGAAAAATTATTTTTTGGCATGAACAAGGTCCAATACTTGCACTACATTGTTGATGAGCATGGGGTACATGTTGTTCTAGCTAAGATCCAAGTCATTTGTGACTGGCCAACCCCAACCACACTGACCGAGCTTCAGAGCTTCTTGGGACTAGCCAACTTCTACCGACGGTTCATGTTGGGATTATCCCATATTGCATGGGCCCTCAGTCAGGTGACCAAGCGAGGTGACAGGGCCAAGTTCGTGTGGGGGAAGGAATAACAATGAGCATTTGATGATCCGAATCATCGCTTATGCTTAGCTCCAATCCTCTCCTTGCCCGATCTATAACAACCATTCAAGATTCAGATTGATGCATCTGACTATGTTGTGGGCGCAATTCTCACTCAGCACGGTCATCCAGTGGCATACCATAGTGAGACACTCTCATATACTATCTGAAAACACCCCACCTATGGCAAGGAAATGTATTCCATTGTACAAGTCTGTCGTCAATGGAAACATTACATTATGGGAAAGGAGATAATCATACACATTGATCACAAGCCTCTATAGTTCATACAGACACATGGGAAATTGCAGAACGAGCGCCATCAGAAGTGGTCCACCTAACTGCAGCAGTTCCATCTCAACATCAAGTATAAGACAGGTATCTCAAATCGTGTCGATGACTGCCTCAGTCGACCTCCTGTGGCTGCACTCACCACTGTGCTCTACTACTATGGACATGAAGCATATGAGTGGCCCTAACTTTATCAACAAGATCCAAACTTCACCACCACCTATCAGCTCTTGGATATAGGCACGACTGTCACCGATTTTCACATTCAGGACGGACTATTATGCCACATGGGCCATCTTTGTGTTCCTACAAGCGAGTGTGCAAAGTTGATTTGGGAATCCCACTACAGTCAGATGGTGGGACATTTTGGCATGGAGAAAATTGTGGTCATTCTTCAGAAACATTTTTATTGGCCAAAACTTCGATAAGACGTCAGCAAGTATATCAGATCTTGCATTGCCTATGTCATTTCCAAGCCAGCCATCAAGAAGCAAGGCTTACACACCCCTTTTCCTACTCTCGAGAAGCCTTGGGAATCCATCTCAATGGATTACATGTCTAGCCTTTCGTCCACCAGGCAAAGAAATGATTGTGTATTTGTGATCGTTGATCAGTTTTCAAAAATGGCCATCCTCACAGCCTGCAAGAAGAATATCACAGCGGAAGATATTTCCAATCTCTTCCTCAAACAAGTGTGGGTCCACTTTGGGATACCACAGAACAGGTTCCTCAGCACATTTTGGCCGAGTCTCTGGCCATTGTTGGACACCAAGCTCACAAAATCCACTGCTTTCCACCCCCAAACAGACAACCAAACAAAGGTCATCGATCAGATGATTGTGCACATCCTGCGCATGTACAATTTTAAGCATCCACGTACATGGGACAAGAGTCTCTCCTATGTTCATCACAGTTGCAACAGGGTTGTCCATAGCTCCACCAGCCATAGTCCATTTCAGGTGGGGCTGGGATTCCAACCCTTGGGACCCATTGATGTTGCACTTCCTCTTGCCACCACATAGACAAAATCTTTCGATGATCAGTCTGCGATCAACAAAGCCACCAGATTCGTGGAGAAGATTCAACACATCTGCCAACAGGTCCAGGAGATTTTGCATAAATCCAATGCTAAGTACAAGCAGCGCCATGATCAACACGGGGTACCACACCAGTTTCAGGTTGGCAACAAAGTCTGGTTACATTTTCAGAAGGAGTGTCTCACAGGGCCCCATCAGAAGCTCCACCCACTTCATTATGGGCCTTACACTATCACCAAAGTCGTGGGTAGCAATGCTTTTGAGCTCAACACTCCACCCTTCCTTGGCTTGTACCCAGTGTTCAATGTGGACCTCCTTCGATCATAGAACAACTGACACTCACAGAGCTCAACCTTGACTGCATGTAAAAAGAATCCACTGATCAAATAGTGGACACACAGATCAAGGGCACTAGCCAGCAGAGGATCCAACTTCATCAGGTTGTCAAGGCAGGACAACTCCTACACCAAGGAAAGTGGCTCACCCGGGGCCAAATCCAGCATAATTTTCCTCACCTGATGGAGGAAATCGACACAATGGAGACCATTGCTTCCTAAGGGGGGAGGATTGATCTAGTTGGCTATTGGTGGCCACCCACCTATTCCAACTGGCTCCTCTTGTCCTTTTTTAGTTCAGCATGTTTTTTTGTACTTCTTTGTAATTGTGGGTTCTACACTTTTGGGGTTATCTGAAGCCCTACACATCTTCCAAGTGGATATTGGTGGCCTCTCACCTAATCCAACTGGTTTATTTTGTATGTTTTCATGTCAGAACATCTTGTTGTACTTCCAGGGTTGTTTTGGAGGCCTAAACAATGTTTTTTTGCCTCGCCACAGTCAAACTATAGACGGAGTCAAAGTTTGACGACGTAATGTGTAGTTCTCTGAAGGACCTTTCCAATGGGCTATCACGCACCTAAAACGAAGGTCGTATGCAAAAGTTACAACCTCGGGAAGTTGAGGTACCAACTTACCCATAGGGACCCACATGACTTTTGACGTTTCACCTCCTAGGGTTAGTTTTTTGGATGTCTAGGGTTTTGGAATTCATGAGTAATATCAAAAAGGCCTCTAGAGCCTCATTGTAATTGATTATGCTCAAACGGATGCACGTAGAAGCCACATCTCTTCTCAGAGATAGCTACCACCATTCGAGCAAGTGTTTTAGTTCTGCAGTTTTACAGGTTTAGCCTATTTCATTATTCAATAGAAGATATTGTTCACTGGATATTTGTGTTATTATTCATATCTTTGTGCTTATTGTATTCAGTCTGTTAATCAGTTCGTTCCGTTGATCAATCTGGATCAGATATACATGTACAAATTTACATCATAATATTCAGAAGAAAAAAAAAATGCAATATGTTTTCCCTCCAACAACAATTCCAGCCATAATTTCTTGTTCCTCTCAACCTGTTGACCCAAGGAATGTGCCACCTTCACTGCCCTTGGTCCATCAGGTTGCACCATTCTTTTATCAAGGTTGTTAGCGCAATTGACCAAGAACTCTAAGATTTGGTTCTGGAACTCTAGCTACCCAAAATGGAGTCTTGCATTTTTAGCTTCTGTTTTCTTCAAAATTGACAAAAATTTATGGGTATTCCTCCCTCCCGCATGGTTTCTATGTGCTCCCATGTTGCGAATTTAGGACCATATTTGGTCCACTAGACCTTTATGAGGCCTATAGCTTCGATCTCAAGCACTTTGACTTTTTGATCAAAGATGCATACTAGTTCCACTCGGAAATCCCCTTCATGTTCCACTTGGATCACAGTCAAATCAATTATGTGGTTAGGGTCAAACACACATTTCTTTAATAATGATACATGAAATATGTTATGCACTCTCATGGATGCAAGTAATGCTATCTTGTATGCAACTAGAACTATCATTTCTAAGATCTCAAAAGCCCACAATATCTTATTGCTAACTTTGGGTAGCAAACAAAACTTAGCGAACTTCTTTGCACTTTATCTTTTTAAAATACAGGTTTTCCCACTTTAAAATATCTGAAAACCCTTTTCTTGTCTGCAAGACTTTTCTGCTTGTCCTAGGAAGCCTTTAAATTCTCCCTGATCTTAGTCATTTTTTCTTCCATTTCCTTCAATAAATATGGCCTAATGAGAGCTATGTCTGTTGGGTTGTCTCGGCTCACTGGTCTGTTACACCTCCTTCCATACAATGCTTCAAATGGGCCCATTTTTAATGAGACTTGATACCCATTATTGCAAGCAAATTCAAATAACTAGATATAATCCTCCCACTTTGATGGTTGGTCTATCACATGCATTATGAGCATGTCTTCAATTATTCTGTTGGTCCTCTATGTTGTCCGATCAAACTCTAGGTGATACATTGTACTAAGATAAAAAAAATTGTCCCAAAGCCTTTGAACAAACCTATCAAAGAATTGGATGTAAACTTGGGATCTCTATCTGAATCTATTGCCTTAGGCACCCATGTAGAATGAAAACTTATTTCATGTAGATCTCTGCAATATTTTCTACCTTTTGTGTAGTCTTCACTTGAATAAAATGTGTAGCCTTAGTCAATTTGTCCACCATTACCATGATGGAATCATGTTGCTTCATTGTTCTAGGAAACTTTGTAATAAAATACATCGTAACTACTTTCCACTTCCATTCTAGAATGGGCAATGGTTATAATAGCCCAACTGGATGTCTATGTTCAGTCTTCACCTCCTTGCTATATAATTAACCACATCATTCTTTATTCCTGGCCAAAAATGTTGGCTTCTTTCAGCTGCAATTGACTTTTGATATCTTGGGTGGCTAGCATATGGCACATTGTGCATTTCTCTCAACACTATATTTTTCAACTCTCTTGAATTTGGCACATATACCTTACCTCTGTACATGAGGATTACATCCTCTTTCAACTCACAATCTTTAAATTTTTATTGAAAATTACCTTGTTGTAATGTTTCTTTTATTTTCAAATAATGTTGATCTGAATTTGCACCCTCTAAAATTCTATCTTTTAAATCAGATATGTACATGTTGATGGTTGCAGCATGCATTTCATGTCATCTTTTGTTGAGTGCATCAACCACCTAGTTTTCTTTGCCTTTGATATGTTTAATTTCAAAGTCATGTTCACTAAGAAATTTGAGCCATATAGTTTGTCTGGAATTTAATGTGGGCTATCCAAACAAATGTTTCACATCATAGTGGTCTATCCTTAGGTCAAATATTCTCACCATGAGGTAATCTCTCCACATTTTTAGCACATGAACAATGGATGCTAATTCCAAGTCCTATGTAGCATAATTCCTCTCATGCTCTTTTAATTTTCGAGACTCGTAGCACACCACATGATCCTTTTGAGTAAGGACTCCATCGAGCCCTTCCTTACACACATGAGTGCACACCACAAATTATTCATCTAGATTTGCAATCTTTAAGATGGGCGCACTCGTTAAAATTTCTTTCAACTATTGCAATCTCTCTTCACACTTGGAAGTCCATTTAAATTTTGCTCCCTTATTTTGCAAAGAAGTGATAGGGATTGCAATCTTTGAAAATCCTTTTATGAATCCTTGGTAATAAATAGCAAGACCCATGAATGATCTGACCTTTGTCACATTTCTTGGTGCTAGCCATCCTCTAATGGCCTCTATCTTCTCGGGATCAATTGTTATCCCATCAACTGAAATAATATGCCCTAAATAGTGAATCTTCTTTTGATAAAATATGTACTTACTTAGATTGGCATACAACTTGTGCTCTCTTAAAATTTGCAACACCATTCTTAAATGTTGCTCATGTTCTTCTTTTGTTTTTTAATGGATGAGTATATCATCTAGGAACATAATTACAAACTTGTCCCAGTATTCGCTCAACACTCCATTCATCAGGAACACGAAAACAAATGGGGCATTTGATAGCACAAATGACACTATTGTAAATTCATAATGCATGTATCTTGTTCTAAACATTGTTTTGTTGATATCTTCTTCCTTTATCCTCACTTGATGATAACCTAATCTGAAGTCGACCTTGGAAAATATTCTTACACCTTTCAGTTGATCAAATAAATCATCAATCTTTGGGAAAGGATATATATTCTTTATGGTGACCTTATCAGCTGGATGAAATCAATACATAGCCTTAAGGTCCCATCTTTCTTCTTCATGAAAAGCACTGGTGTGAAGTTTGGGTGAAAACCCTAAAACTAATCACAGAGAACCTAATTAAAGAAAATCACACAAAGCTTTGCAAGAGAAAAGAGAGAGAGAAAATTGAGAGAAAGAATGAATGAATTCTATTAATCACACTAACTAATCATAATGAATGAATAATACATATGCATATAAGTACTCCAAGAGAAGTAATGCACTAATATTAGTAGTACATGCGCCATAGTAGTAATCTAAAGGAGATCTTGACACTAACTCACTCTAACGAAAGTCAACTAATAGCTAGTCTCAATCAACTGTCAAATCAATCACCAGTTAATTAAATTCACATGTGTGGAAGAGAGGGAAAGGCATGCATGCATGATATATGTGACCTCCTTCTCTTAAGCATGAACAAAGCAATTGTTGCAGGAGAGAAAAGAAAATGTTGCATGCATGAGTTACCTCCATTAGTTTAACTAAACTCTCTACTAGTATAACTGGACTCCAACTGAAGAGATAATGCACCCTCACTTTTAGGAAATCTCCTAAAAAAATAGGAGACCATCTTGATGACTAGAATTCCCTAAAAACTAGGAAAAAGAATAACTAGGTGAGTGTGTAATATCTCCAACACCCCCCCTGAACACTACTAGGGTGTAATGAAGAATGGGTCCCAACTACAAGGCCATGTTAGGTACCCATTTTACAATGCATCTAAATGAATGAACACTGAAAAAGTGATGAAAGAGGGAAAACCTCATGGGAAACCCCCCATAAAAAAAAAATAGAAGACAACTGCTAAGAAAATGTGTCCTTCACTCCAAGATGGTCACGTAGAGTGTAGAACTTCTACTTAGTGAAATTCTTCATGAAGATGTCAACAGTCTGTTTAGAGGAACGACATATTTGTAGATTGGTGATCCTATCATGAACTAGATCTCTGATGTAATGCATATGGATCTCGATGCGTTTGGTTCACTATTGTTGAACTAGGTCTCTACAAAACTTTAGAGTACTCTGATTCTCACACCAAATGACAGACGAACAATGGAAATGGATACCAAGCTCAATAAGGAAGTTTTGTAGCCAAAGTGCCTGGATGGTGGCATTGATTATTCCTCTATACCCGGCCTCTGCAAAAGATAAAGCAATAGTTGATTGCTTTTTACTCAATCAACAGATGGAACCGAAACCCACACTGAAAGTGTACCCGGAGGTGGACTTGCGATATGTGCTATCGACAACCCAATCAGAATTTGAGAATCCCATGAGATCCAATGTACAACATGTTGCATAGTGAATCCCATAACTAATGGTGCCTTGAACATATATGAGAATGTGCTTGGTAGCATTCCAGTGTAACTCATGCGGCTCCTACATGTACCTGAAAACTGCCCCTACTACATATAAGAGATCCAGTCAGGTGTGGGTGAGATTCAAAAGACTCCCCACAAGTTTTCGATACAAGTTGTTTTCCACCAATGGTGTATCCCCACCATCCTCAAGTCTTACCCCAGATAAAAAGGGTGTAGGTGCAGACTTGCGGTCTTTCATGTGGAATCTAACTGAGAGATCCTTGACATACTTAGCCTAAGATAGCTTGATTCCTGAAGAATCATGATTGATCTCGAGACCAAGGAAAAACTGAAGTTGACCCATGTCCATCATGGAAAACCTATCATGATTAATGTTCTTGACCACAAAAATTATTGTGGTTGAGCTACCAATGATCAAAATATCATCCACATAAAGAGATAGGATCAAAAGAGAGTCAGTGGTCCTCAACATGTAGACATTGGGATCCGATTTTCATCTAAAAAATATTGAGAAAGCAAGTAAGATTCCATCTTTGCATACCATGCTTTAGGCACCTACTTGAGGCCACAAAGAGACTTTCAATCTGCATAATAAGGATGAGTTATATACGAACCCTTGTGGTTGCTCCATGTAAATATCCTCTGAGAGATCCCCATAAGGAAAGGGATTCTTCACATCCATCTAGTGAACTTCCCATCCCTGGGTTGTCACAGTGGCAAGGGCCAAATGGATGGAGTCCATCTTTGCTACAGGAGCCAAGGTCCCATCATAGTCGATCTTGTGAATTTGTTGAAATCCTTTGGCAACCAATCTTTCCTTGTACCTGCTCACATGTTTGTTTGTTGTTCTCTTGGTCCTATAGACCCATCTGCATCTGAAAATCTTCCTGCTTGAAGGAAGCGGAACCAGATCCCAAGTCAGGTTCTCGAGGAGAGAGTTGTACTCCTCCTGCATGGTTACTTCCCAGAAGGGATTCCTTGCAACCTCTCCATAGGTCTGCGAGTCTGAAGAGTGAACCATCTAACAATGCATAGGAATCAATGGTTCAGTAGCTATAAGTACACAAGGAAGTTCCTAAAAAATAGATCTGGTCCTCCTTGGATCCGCTGGATACCCAACAATATCACCGACATCTTGAATTGTGGCTTATGTTTGCTTTGGAATTTGCTCTGGCTCCTCATCTATATGTACTGACTGCTCATCTGCATGCTCTGAATCCTTTGAATCTATGTCAGAATTCAGCTCTAAATTGTAATATGAATGTAAGGATGCATCATCTAAATGCTCTAAATCCTATGAATCTGTGTCAGAATTCAGCTCTGAAGTGGAATCTGAATGTATGGACTCATCATCTGGAATTGGTGGAAGTTCAAAAGTCTCTGCATGTGGCTTAGGT
>SNQJ01S0026211.1:25742-38823 GCA_010110895.2 Picea sitchensis | reverse complement strand
ACAAGGCCATGTTAGGTACCCATTTTACAATGCATCTAAATGAATGAACACTGAAAAAGTGATGAAAGAGGGAAAACCTCATGGGAAACCCCCCATAAAAAAAAAAAAATAGAAGACAACTGCTAAGAAAATGTGTCCTTCACTCCAAGATGGTCACGTAGAGTGTAGAACTTCTACTTAGTGAAATTCTTCATGAAGATGTCAACAGTCTATTCAAAGGAACAACATATTTGTAGATTGGTGATCCTATCATGAACTAGATCTCTGATGTAATGCATATGGATCTCGATGCATTTGGTTCACTATTGTTGAACTAGGTCTCTACAAAACTTTAGAGTACTCTGATTGTCACACCAAATGACAGAGGAATGATGGAATTGGATACCAAGCTCAATAAGGAAGTTTTGTAGCCAAAGTGCCTGGATGGTGGCATTGATTATTCCTCTATACCTGGCCTCTGCGAAAGATAAAGCAATAGTTGATTGCTTTTTACTCGATCAACAAATGGAACCGAAACCCACACTGAGAGTGTACCCGGAGGTGGACTTGTGATATGTGCTATCGACAACCCAATCAAAATTTGAGAATCCCACAAGATCTAATGTACAACATGTTGCATAGTGAATCCCATAACTAATGGTGCCTTGAACATATATGAGAATGTGATTGGTAGCATTCCAGTGTAACTCATGCGGCTCCTACATGTACCTGAAAATTGCCCCTACTGCATATAAGATATCTAGTCAGGTGTGGGTGAGATTCAAAAGACTCCCCACAAGTTTTCGATACAAGTTGTTTTCCACCAATGGTGTATCCCCACCATCCTCAAGTCTTACCCCAGATAAAAAGGGTGTAGGTGCAGACTTGCAGTCTTTCATGTGGAATCTAACTAAGAGATCCTTGACATACTTAGCCTAAGATAGCTTGATTCCTAAAGAATCTTGACTGATCTCGAGACCAAGGAAAAACTGAAGTTGACCCATGTCCGTCATGGAAAACCTGTCATGATTAATGTTCTTGACCACAAAAATTATTGTGGCTGAGCTACCAATGATCAAAATATCATCCACATAAAGAGATAGGATCAAAAGAGAGGCAGTGGTCCTCAACATGTAGACATTGGGATTAGATTTTCATCTTAAAAATATTGAGAAAGAAAGTAAGATTCCATCTTTGCATACCATGCTTTAAGCGCCTACTTGAGGCCACAGAGAGACTTTCAATCTGCATAATAAGGATGAGTTATATACGAACCCTTTTGGTTGCTCCATGTAAATATCCTCTGAGAGATCTCCATAAAGAAATGGATTCTTCACATCCATCTAGTGAACTTCCCATCCCGCGATTGCCATAGTGGCAAGGGCCAAATGGATGGAGTCCATCTTTGCTACAGAAGCCAAGGTCCCATCATAGTCAATCCTGTGAATCTGTTGAAATCCTTTGGCAACCAATCTTTCCTTGTACCTGCTCACATGTTTGTTTGTTGTGTTCTTGGTCCTATAGACCCATCTACATCTGAAAATCTTCCTGCTTGAAGGAAGTGGAACCAGAACCCAAGTTAGGTTCTCGAGGAGAGAGTTGTACTCCTCCTGCATGGTTACTTCTCAGAAGGGATTCCTTGCAGCCTCTCCATAGGTCTGCGAGTCTGAAGAGTGAACCATGTAACAATGCATAGGAATAAATGGTTCAGTAGCTATAAGTACACAAGGAAGTTCCTAAAAAATAGATCTGGTCCTCCTTGGATCCGCTGGATACCCAACAATATCACCGACATCTTGAATTGTGGCTTATATCTGCTTTGGAATTTGCTCTGGCTCCTCATCTATATGTACTGACTGCTCATCTACATGCTATGAATCCTTTGAATCTATGTCAGAATTCAGCTCTGAATTGCAATATGAATGTAAGGATGCATCATCTAAATGCTCTAAATCCTATGAATCTGTGTCAGAATTCAGCTCTGAAGTGGAATCTGAATGTATGGACTCATCATCTGGAATTGGTGGAAGTTCAAAAGTCTCTGCATGTGGCTTAGGTGGAGCATGCATGGGACTTTCCTCAAACTGAACAATGTGCTCAACGATGAGTTTGTCCATAAAGGGATCGAGAAGTCTATAACCCTTCACACCATCTCAATAACCCATGAAGATGCATGTTGTGCTTTGTGGAATTAATGCTTTCCTCTTCTTAAAGGGAATGTGGGCCCATGTGTATGATTGAAAGATATGGAAATGGGTAACTTCCAGCTTGTTTCCACTCCAAGCCTCAAAGGGAATTATGTCCTTAACAAATCAGTGGGGAGATTTGTTCTATATGTAGTTAGCATAGTTAAGTGCCTCATCTCAAATCTTGGAAGGAAGTGACATCGCATGCAACATGTAATTGGCCATCTCTTTGAGAGATATATTCTTCCTTTCAGCAACCCCAAACTACTATGGAGTATATGGTACTGTGTGTTGTAACCGTATGTTTGCCTCAAGACAAAGATGTTGAACATCTTTGTTTACATACTCCCTCCCATTATTTGTATAGAGGGCTTTGATCTTTCTCCCATACTAAGTCTCTACATGAGCTTTGAAGTCTCTGAGATGTTCAAAGACTTCATATTTTTGTCTGACAAAAACTACCCAAGTATAATGTGAGTAATCATCAATAAATGTAAGTACATACCTCTCTTTTTTTATGGACATATGAGGGAATGGACCCATAAGATCACTATTGACAAGATTTAAGGGAGAGGAGGCCCTTTGAGCCTTCCATTTCTCAAACTTCTCTTGAGGATGTTTTCCAAGGACACGTCCTTCACAAGCCCTTCAGAAAAGTGGATATCAGGAAACCCTTTAACCATCCCTTGCTTGTTGAGTTGTTGTTTGTACCTATAGTTAAGATGAACAAACCTCTCGTTCCATATATACTACTATATAACATGCATAAGAAATAAAGAGGAATCGGGTTCAATAAAATAAGAGAATGTATACAACCTAGATTGGTGATTTACTCACCAACAACAATCCTGGAATTGTCATGCATGACAAATATAGTGACGAAATATGGTGTGAACTCTACCCTTTTGCATGTACCTGATTGTGTAATCTAATATACTGAGAGTAGATTCATATAGAGTTTTGGAACATGTAAAATGTTCTCAAAACTCCCATGTTGGAGTTCCATTGTCCCTTTTCCAGTGATCTCGACTGGAGAGTTATCTTCAATGAGGATAGGAGGTTTTGTGTATGAATTCAAAGAAGAATAAACATCTTGTGAGATTTTCATATGGTGGGATGCACTTGAATCCAATATCCATGCATCAAGAGAAGAATTAATGGCAATTAAAGCATGAGAATTACCTCTTTTAGGCACTTGATCTTCTGGCTTCTCCTTGGAACCCTCAAGAATATAATCCTCAAGATTGTTCTTATGAAGTACATGTGCCATAAGATTAATTTGTTTCTACATGCATGTTGATTCGAGATGATTCTTGTGATTGCAGTAACCACACTTCTTCCCTTTCTTGCTTTTTCTACATTTGGAACCTGAGGTATCATTGAAGGGTTTGGAGTACCCTTCCTTTTTGGACTCTGAATGCACCTTTCCCTTGCCTTTCTTCATGGATTTTGAATTTTTTTCATCATGCACAACAAGTGCATGCACCTTGGAATCCTTGATTAGACCCATTTGGATGAGCTTATCCTACTCATATGTTATTGTCTTTATAAACTCTACCAATGAAGGCATGGTCCAAGATGATCCTTGGGTAAACCTGCCAAAATGAAAAGTAGAGACAAACACAACATATTCTAGTCCAAGTTTTTCCAAAATTGCAAGAACCAACTACTTTTCTTGTTTAGATTTATCAATACCATGTTCTTTTAAATGAAGAAGAAGAGATTTGAATTTCGTGAAAAAATCTTGAATATTATCAAATCTTTTTGGATCCAAAGAATTTAACTCTACCTCAAGCATATGACCTCTCATCTCGTCTTGCTTTCCAAAGAGGTTGGACAGTGTGGTCAAAATATCGTTTGGAGTCTCACAAGCATCAACATGAAACCATAAATCATGAGACAATGACATGCAAAGAAGACCATAGGCCTCATCCATGCGGTTAAAATCATTGGATTTCTCAATTTTTGATGTTGGTTTTTCCTCTATAGCCATTGTCAATCGGTACAAGCCTTTAACCCGAGATGGTGTTCCATCCTTGGCTTCCATTATAAGTAATTGTATGGTGTGAGAATAACCTACATAGTTTATTGTTGTATTGAATCCATTCCTTTTTTACTGAATCCTCCTCCTGGACTTGCAAAAAATACCTGTGCACCTTGGTTCTAGAAACCTATGGACTCTAATACCATGTGAAGTTTGGGTGAAAACCATGAAACTAATCACAAAGAACCTAGCTAAAGCAAATCACACATAGATTTGCAAGAGAAGAGAGAGAGAGAGAGAGAGAGAGAGAGAGAGAGAATGAATATGGACACTAACTCACTGTAACAGGAGTCAACTAATAGATAGTCTTAGTCAATTATCAAATCAATCACCAGTTAACTAAGTTCACATGTGTGGAAGAGATAGAAAGGCATGCATGATTGTGATATGCGACCTCCTTCTCTTAACCATGAAAAAATCAATTGTTGCATGAGAGAAAAGCAAGTGTTGCATGCATGAGTTACCTCCACTAGTTTAACAAAACTCTCCACTAGTGTAGCTGGAATCCTAACTGAATTCCAACTAAAGAGATAATGCGCCCTAATTTTTAGGAAATCTCCTAAAAAATAGGAGACCCTCTCGATGACTAGAAATCCCTAAAAATTAAGAAAAATAATTACTAGGTGAGTGTGTAAGTGTGTAATATCTCCAACAACTAGGGTTCCCCAAGGTGACACACTTGGGCGTATATAGCCCTTTCTTAAAAACTCTTCAGGTTTCATCTGCAACTCTTTCAATTCTAGTGTGCCCATTTTGTAAGGTGTCTTGGACACTAGGGAAGCTCTTAGCACCAAATCAATAGAGAAATCGATGTCCCTCATCGGCAACAGTCCTGGGATTTCCCCCAAAATATCTTCAAAATCCCTCAAGACTCAATGATCTTTAGCGCTTGGCATTTTATCTATGGCTTCTTCTTCCATATGGGTTGTAAAAATATGACATCCCTTCTTGAAAATCTTTTTCAGTTGCACGGATGGAATTTCTCTAACAGTTGTAGTGCTTGAAATGCCTTGAACATTACCTTGTTGTCCTACCTCATCAAGACAAGTGATTGTCTTGTTGTAACAATCTAGGACAACATGGTGTTTTTCCAACCAATCCATGCCAATTAGATAATCACATGAACCCAATGGTATGATGTTCACATCTACCTTTGTGTTGAGTCCATTCATGTCTATTGGACAATCTTTAACCAACTCACTGATTTTCCTCTTAGCCCCTGTCGCTAACTAAACTAACCAATATTTCTTATGCTTACTCCTTTGGAAGTGAAATCTTTCAATAATGTTAGAGTTTATGTAAATATGGGTTAGCTCCATAATCAATTAAAAGTGTTATGGGATGGTTATGAATCTTCCCTTCCACTTGAATCATGGGTGATCGATATTATGCTTGCTTGTTGTCAAAGGCTGCATAGATCCTTGGTAGGTTTCCTACCATGTCTTCCACTGTTTCAACCTTCTGAATGTTGTGGAAAGTCCTCATTCTTTATCCTTTGTAAGGGTAGTCCTTATATAAGTGGTTTCCCTCACATCCTCAACATTGTGTAGGTTGTTGCCTTGGCATTTTCCCAAATGAATCTGTCATCCTGGGTTCATTTTGGGTTGATTATCCTTGTTGATTGGCTTGTGAGTTGGTCCCATGAAAGGGTGTCTTAAAAAAATTCTACCTTTGATCCCTTCTTCCTTTCATCTTGTTATGTTGTGCTTTTTGGAAGACTGGCCTTCCTCTACCCTGCTCATAGAGATGTTTTTCCCTCCTTATGCTCTCCTCCAAATTCTTGGGGTTATCATATTGTATCTTGTCACTATAGAAGGAGCATAACCCACTCAGAAACCTTTGTATTTTGACCTTCACATCCTTTATGAAGCCCACATACTTCAACAATTCAAAGAACCTTTTTTCATATTCATCCATTGTCATGCTTCCCGACTTGAGTTCAGAGAGCTCTTTCATCTTCCTTTTATAGTAATGCTCTAACAAATATTTCTCTTGGAAGTATCCTTTGAACTTCTTCCATGATTCCTTCTTCTCATCTGGGTGCTTGGTTTGCTTAAGTTGATCCCACCACATAGTTTCCTTTCCTTGTAAGTGGTAGGTTGCAATTCTTGTTTCTACCCTTGAGGAATAATCATGCAGCTGGAAATATTTCTTTAGTTCCAACAGCCATGCCTCGACTTCTTCTCCCTTCTTGTGCTCACCATTAAAACTTGGTGGCTTGATTTTCCTGAGTTCAACCTACAAAATGTCTGATTCGGGCCTTCTCCTTTTCCTCCTAATAGGAAACACACTTGGGATTATCCCTAGACATAAACTTGCTTGATCTCTTCTAATGGATGGATATGGGAAATGACGGTGCCTGCTCATACTCCTCGACTGACTTTCATTCCCATGCTCCTCCCTTCTGTTATGGGATCTAGATGTTGCCACTTATCTGTCACTAGTTGCTTGCTTTGACCCATAATCTTTGTTGACTTGTTTGTGTAACATATTCAGAGTTTGTAGCAGCTCCTCCTAAGATTTCATAATATTCTCATTGTCTGCTCTATAGTTCTACACTTCTCTTTGCATGCTTCTCATAGTCATAGGCTTCTCTCTACCTCTTCTTCCATTGGACTATGTCTCAACATTTCCCATGCTCACATGTAGACCTATGATCTCCTCCTCATGGTTGTAAGATCCCTGGGTATCTTCCATAACTGCAATCCTCATATAAGAACCAAAATTGTTTTGTTTACCTATAATTCTAGAAGAAAATGTGCATGCGATAAAAAATTTGTTAGACAATACACACACACACACACAACTATGGAAAACTAATTCATAAATTTTCTACTCTTTAATGGCCACCAATCATTTTCTTTTGAGTTGGTTGCAAAATTTACTATCCCAATCTATTTTTGGCTATAGAGGATGATTCTATTCCCCATTATCTCTCCATTGACTACTCATTTGCTCAAATACAATCTTTGAGCATAAAGTTATGGGCCACCTTAGCCCTCTTGTGCACCTTTCTCCCTGGTGAAAAATAATCTCAGACACCAACTTTGGCCACCTATAGAGGTAAATATGTTAGGAACCGAGGAAAATTTTGTATGAGACACAAATAAAACTGCCAATATTAATTTCATAGCAACTCTCATATTGTCAAACTGATGCTCTAGTCAAAATCTGCAGCAATCTAGAAATGGCAACTTTGTCCTTTTTGCACTTTCAATAAAGTTACAAACTTAAAGAGAATTTTGATCTCATAACAAGAACTCTAGCCCCAAAATATCACATTTTTGCGTAAAAAACACCAAAATCAACCCCCAAATCAAAAGGTGGTGTTACATGTAGCACCATTTTTTGGGGAGGTGGTTAAAATTGCAACATTTTTGAAATCACACCCTTGAATAAAAAAGGGAGGTGGTTAAAATTGCGATTTTTTTGAAATCACACCCTTGAATGAAAAAGAGAGGTGGTTAAAATTTTGGACAGAAGATGAAATTGACCCTTGAAAAAAAAAAAGTGAAGCTACCAGTAGCACCGATTTTTTGGGGGGAATTAAGACTATTACCTAATTGAAACTGTGGCCTTGACCATTGACACCACCGCAAATAAAACATTGAAAATCGTCTCCTAAATCTAAAAGTGTTAGTACTTGATCATTTATGTATTAATTAACTTTTTTTAATAATTCACATTAAGAAGATAATTAAATTCTCAAATCCTTCTAGTGCAATTAGATTTCGAGGGTTTCGTTCTATAAGGTGACCAATGTTCAAAACTCACAGTGATCGAGAGGACACACCCAAACAAATCCAACCATATAAAGGGTTCGTGTGGCCCAGGCTGGGTGTGATTCCTTAGTGATTTTGACGGCTTAGATGACCCAAAAAAAATTTAAAGGAAAAAAAAAATCTATCTTTTAAAAAGAAAGAAAAATAAATAAATTTTGTTGAAAGAAATGAAAATCACAAATTTTTTAATCAAAAAGTTAAACAAATGAATTAAAAGATGTAAAATCTATTTTAAAAATACAAAACGACTCTTTTTTTTTACTGGCGAAATCGGCAACTCGCGGTTCTCGTACTCGCGTGACACGAGGTCTATTCTCATCTGTTACCTCTATAACCTCCAAGTGCATCCACACAACCCGCAAGCATGGGGCACGAGTAAATCGAGGTGAGAATCAAACGTGAAACCTCATTTTTACACTTCCTTCCATTTACATAACACTTGTCAATCGGTCTACACCCCCGCGAGCAATACAAAAGGACTCTTAAAACACTAGAATTAAAACAAAACAAAAATGAAAAAAAATTACATGAAAACACATTTTTTTTATAAACAAATTAAAAAATAACCTAAAGTAAAAATTAATAAAATAATAATAATAAAAGAAAGAAAAGAAAATTAAAACAATTTCTAAAAATATAAATATAAACACAATAAACATAAACATTAATTTGTTTTATTAAAAATACTAAAAATAAAAAAATAATAATAATAAATTGTGAAAACTATCAAAACTATGATGATGATGATGACGATGATGATTAATGTCCACTAAGACTGAATTGGTCTATCAAACCTTAAGAGGGTAAGTGATTACTTGTGATTCTTCAGAATTTTTTTACTGTGCTCAAAAAGCATTAAGAGAAGCTTTCCAAGATCACCATAGTTTTGTTGAGTTAAGAGGTTAGGAAGGTTGGTAGTGTGACAAACATTTTGAAAATGAGTTCTAATCCGGGTATAGGATGGACAATCTAAGAGAAAGTGTTTTTCATCTTCAACCTTCTTAGTGTCATAAAGGTGACACATTCTTTCATCCCATGGCGTTTTAGGAATTTATCAACTCCCAGTTTCACTATGGAGCTCGTGAGAATTTGTTCATATCTTAGCAATGCTTATTTTTTTCTTTACACTTGTCAAAATAGATAGATAATTTTGATCTTCTAGATTATGGTTGATTACATCCTTATAATACCTTTTTTTTCTTGTTTCCTCTAACTCTTTATCACACCACATTTTCTCTTTAAAGTTTGATTTGATGATATTTTTAATAGTATCTTTATTATGCAAAATGGTGTCTTCCATAATTCCCCAATAGTTTAGCCAAAACCAGACATATTTATACCATCCTCGCTTGACTCGATGGTGGTTACGACTCGAATTTGAAGCAATTTTAGGAAGCCTCTTGTCCTCCATGTTATTTAACTTGTTCTTATACATTAGGTATCTAGTCGTAGTCGTGCTCTCAATGGGGGAGAGGCTTGTTTCTAAGAGGAGGATGGGATAGGGCATATTTCCTTTAATTTTGATATTATAGGTTATAAAAT
Source organism: Picea sitchensis (assembly GCA_010110895.2). Classification (NCBI taxonomy): domain Eukaryota; kingdom Viridiplantae; phylum Streptophyta; class Pinopsida; order Pinales; family Pinaceae; genus Picea; species Picea sitchensis. The sequence continues at coordinate 29,290 of SNQJ01S0026211.1, read as the reverse complement.
TATTTTGTATTTACTCTATATTTCTCTAGGATTCACGAGAGATACTACAACACCAGACTTCACATCCATAAAGAATAACAAGTGTAACAAGAGTCTCAAAGAAGAGTTTCGTTTTATCCCAACTCCAATGATCGATTCATTTACAATTGTTTTCAAGCCCATAATAAGCTTTCCATCCCCCAATAATCCTTTTCTCAATGCTATAATTCCAGTTGAGCTTGTGGTGAATAACAATTCCAAGATATTTGTATGAAGACACTTCCTCCAAGTTGTTGTTGTCATATACGAAGGTATTATAAGTGATTTTATTGGATTTAATAATCATGATCTTAGTCTTATCAATATTACCAATCATACCCATATTGGAGCAAAAATCCATGAGGATTCTTAGTTGGTTTTCAAGAACATGGGGACTCCTTGCCATAAGAACAATATCATCGGCATAAAGAAGAAGATTGATGACTATACCAGTGAGAGTAGGGCCGACGCAACTTGCTTTTTCCAAGCAATCTTATAACTTGTCAATGTATATGCCAAAAAGGGTAGGGGACAAGGGACAACCTTGTTTGACTCCAATATTGCAGTTAATCTCTTTTGACCAGCCCTTAGTGTTTTTAAACTTAGCAATAACATTCTCATACATCTTTATTGCAGAAACCCTCAACTCAAGGGGCACTTTTATCTCTTCCAACCTATTCCAAAGGTTTTTCCTAGGAACCGCATCAAAAGCTTTTCTAAAGTCAACAAAACAACAAAAAAGATTGGTTTTAGTATTGCGGAACTCCTCTGCAATGATCCTAAAGGTAACAAGATGGTCCATAGTTGAATGGTATCTCCTAAACCTACCCTGGCCTTTAGCTATTTTACCGTGACTTTCTAGCGAAAGGCTAATCTTCTTTTCCAAAATAATTCCATAAAGCTTGGCTAAAATCGGGCTAATCATAATGGATCCTATAATTAGAGGGAATGGTTTTATCCCCTTTTTTAAAAATAGGGACAATGAGGCTTTGCGTCCAGGGTTTAGGGAAGCGATGCTTGACTGCTAAATTGCAGAGCTTGTATATGTGAGGGATAAGGATAGGCACTCCGATTTTAAAAATTTTGGCTTGGTAGCCTTCAATGTCTTTAGCTTTCCCATTTGCAAGCCGCTTAACCCTGAACTCTATGTCATCTAAAGAAAAAACTTCATCCTCTGTAGGGACAATAGGAATGGTATCCATGGCATTAGGGAACTCGTAAAGACTTTTAAGGTAGGAATTCCAGTCCCTTGAGGGAATCATTTTATTTTCTTTAGTATTGTGGTTTAGAATTTGGCTCCAGAACTTCTTAGGATCCAGCTTAGATAGTTGTGAAAGTTGCTCTTGCCTTTTATTGATATAGTACGTTTTTTTTCCTTTTAATTAGGGATTTGTACGTATTGATCTTATCGAGTTTTAAGGACTCATTATAAGCATCCCTAATGGCTTTCCTAGAAATTTTACATTATTTATCATGCCAAGGGTTGGTCGTTCTATTATTATTTTTACAGGACACCTCGAAAGAGAACCTGTTAATAGAAGTGGAAAGGGTAGTTGTAAAATTATGATAGAGTTCTTCAATGTTGTCCTTATAAGTTATGAGATTTAATTTACTATTTAAATCCTTTAAGAAAAGATCAACTTTACTTTTGTCAAAGCACAATTTCCTTTGATTATCATAATTATCTTCAATGGTGCTCTTGTGCATGGCAAAGTTTAGAGTTAGGGTTAAAGGTTTATGATCAGAGTTGGGTTCGTGGTCATTTAAAAGGTCAAAAGTTGTTATTTGGATGGAAACGGGGATATCAAAGATCACATAATCTACGACACTACTACTTATCCCATGAATACAAGTCATCTGGTTGGAGTTTGGCAACTTCATTACTCCATTGCAAATTATCAGGTCTCAAGAGCTGCAAAGCTTGACCAACTCAGTACCAAACAAATTCTCAATTAGGTCTTCATAACTTCTTTTGTAGCTATTAGATAAAACAAGGTCATCATCTAGCCATAAAGGATTATGGTTGGAGTCATTACTTAAAAGAGTAGCTTGTTTAGTTGCAGTCGTAGCATTAAAGTCTCCTAGTACGAGGATATTACCTTCATTTTTCAAACTATAAATATCTTGTTCTAAATTATTATAGGGACCATTGCTATCTAGATTATTTTTCTTATAAAAAGTAGAATTAATAGGTGCAAAATAGCAAATTTCTATATACATCTTCTTAGCATTGGTGTCTGAAATTTCTATCCAAGTGTACTGATTGAGAGGGTCGATCTTCTGAACTTGAATGTGAGGAGAAATGTTCTTTCTAATATAGCAAGCTATGCCTCTTATCCCTCTACGGTGGGACTTTTTGTTCCATGCTGGCCACAAGACAAATTCTTCTATGTTAGGGACCTTACACTCCTCATGCTCCCAAGTTTCAACTAGACAAATAATATCAATATCACTCGGGATCCAACTTATCATAGGACCTTTGCGCCATGGAAAGCCACAACAATTCCAAAAAATGATCTTGAGTGTCTCAAATTCCTATTTATTATTATCCTTCTAGTCTCTATCCATAACAATAGCTTTTGGATTTCTAATTATTGCCCATTTTCCTTCTTTCCCGACTTCTTTTACCTTTTGAACTTACTTCCTTAATTCAGCTTAGTCTTCGGGAATGATGTCTTCATTTATAAATATTTTGACCCTTTTAAGCTCAGAGATTTTCTGTGTATGCTATATTTATGGTCATTACAACTTACTTTGACACGGATCAACCTATCTTTGTGATCAATTATTTTTCCTAGCCTCTTTGCTTCTATGAGGTAAGTTGTATCAATTTGTGCTTTATTATTTAATTCTTCTTTTACGATTGCTAGTGTATCCTCCTCTTGTTGTTCTTTTATACAAAAAATTATGAGGTTCGAGGCTCTTTTATTAAGCTGATGGTCCAGTTCTATTAGCTTATTCATTTTCTCTTTGATGGGTTTGATATCCAATTTGTTTTCCAGATTATTGAGGGTCAAATTGTTGGTTAGTTTTTCTTCTAGCTCTTTAATTCTATCTCTCAAGTTGTGATTTTCTTCAACCTCTCATTCTTGGGTTGATTTTTTATGTTTTTCCATTTCTTGAACCCTATCCTTCATTGTCTGCAATTCACTCTTGAACCCTAAGAATCTATCTTCTATTTGAGTTTGAATGGTATCTTTGAAGAGTCTATTTTTTTTTATCAAGCATCACCTCTAGCTCTATTTGGAGCTTTACGTCTCTTTCTTCACTCCTTTTTTCTAATGATTCTAACTTTTTTTCTTTATCTTTTGGCATCTCCCTCTTCTCTCCTTTTTTCTAATGATTCCATATAATCGTAAAGGATCTCTAGGGTGATTTTGGGGGGCCTCCCCCTGTTAGCATGAGTTTTTGGAATAAGTGGTGGAGTGCTCATATTGAAAAGAAGAGAAAAAAAAGTAACAATTATTATTTTGGATTGACTTTAAAAATGGAAAATAATTTTTTTAATTGATATTAATAATATCAATTAT
>SNQJ01S0026211.1:0-25675 GCA_010110895.2 Picea sitchensis | reverse complement strand
TATATATAATAAAATATATTTAAATCTTCTTTAATTTTCACAAGTTACTAGATTATAAATATATTTTAAATTAAAATTGAATCAAAGTAAAAAGTGACTCACCTGATTTCACGTATCCAGGTTCTCAGTCGGTTGAAGAAGCCATAACTAATTTATGAACACGCCCCCAAGTGCTCAACGAGTTGAGGAAGCTAGAACTAAAAATTATTCAAAATTGCAGAGACCGTTCTGAAAACCATAGAGAAGTTCCCCTCACTCGGAAACCAAGAGCTCATAACCATAGAGAAGTATTATGGTTCACATCACTGAGAGTAACTGCAGAGATTATTCTCGTAAAAAAAGGTAAAAACCACAGAGAAGTATTATTCCCGTTTTAAATTTTATTTTAATCGAGTTTTATTTTTTATTTTAATTTTGTTTCATTTTTAACTTTTTTTATTTATATTTATATCTTTTTTTTCAAATTTTTTTTTTTTGGTAAATAAAAAAGGAATTTCCTATTACTTAGATTTTAGAGTACAAAAAATGCCACATGGCTACAGTCTGCCATTTGTTCCGCCGAATTAGCAGAAATCGGAACAGGTGGCAGACTGTGATGTCATTGTTCACAATAACAATCCGCCATCTACCCTGCCAAACGAAAACCAGAGTAGGTGGTAGATTTGAGTTCTTGTTGAACAGTGTTATGCAACTAAGAAAGAATTTCAACTGAAAAAAGAAGACAGAACTGTAAAACGACATTGTAGCAGTGCAGAGAGCCGAGCTGAAAGTGCTTGAGGTAGCCAAAGCAGAGAAATTACACATTTTCACTTGGGGGCATGTCGCTCGGATCGTCGTTGAGGGGGTCGTCCCTGGACAAGAGAACGAAAGGCCTCGCGCAGGTCAAACAACGTTGGGCTACTGGTGCATTCAAGAAGGCTTCATAGAGCATGTCAGCGCGTTGGTGCATGAGGGTGTCCCGGTATATCTGGCCAGCCACATGGCTTCGTAGCTCAAAGACGAGCTCGAGTTCCTCCGGATAGAAGAAAGGTGGTGGTGCCTCTCCAAAATCCGAGAGTGTCAAGAGTGGTGGAGGCATCAAGACTAGGCTGCCCTCCACCTCCGTGTCTAAGACCACCACTGCCTCGCTTGGGTTCATCAGTGTCGCTTCCATAGCCTCCACCGCCTTGAACTCCTCCGTCATAGAGTCCGTGTTATGAATTGTGGTCGTCGAGTCCAAATGGAGAAATTCCTCCTCAATTATACAGGTGGCCTCTTCCCTGGCTTCTTGTGCTTGCTGGAAAATGGCTGGGGTGCTTGTGCTTGCTGAAATATGGTTGGGGGGTTACCAGAGGAGGGATTCCGAAGGAAACTGGATAGGTTTCTCTGGAATCACCTCCTCAATGTATGCCATTGGCGACATTTTCGGTATCTCTCGTCGCTAAGTCCGAGCAATGGACAAGGTGCACTCCAATCTCTGCACCCTTCGTTGTCTAGCAACAAAACTATTCCAAGCAGGGTCGTGTTGCAGCCTGCCTCTTTCCCTTGGCATGGCGAGGTCATTGAAGCTGATAATGCATAGGGAGAATACAAATAAGATTCAATTGGACGCAGATCCAGTGCTCAGAGTGGCCAGGTTAATTGAGCGCAAAGGTGAAATGGAGCCAGCCTCATCTGAGTGGGGGTAAAATGCTAAGGCCCAACATGACCCCTGTACCAAGCTTCTCGTTGAAATTACACCTTGTGGTTGCCATTCTTCTCACGGGAGGGAGTTGTCCTCCCCTTCTCGGCAGGCAGTAATGGCCTCCCTCCATTTAAAAGTGAGGTGAAGGGTGTCGACTTGCCATATTAATGTCTTTGGTCTAGGGCAGGCTGCGTGGCCTCTCGTTGCTACATGGCACCCCATCCGAGATTGGATAATCTTTCTGGACAAGTCCAAGCGGCGGTCTGATAGCTCGGATCGAGGAGAGGTTTGCGCGTTTCAGTGAATCAACTCTACCGTGGGGGCCACACCTTCATTTGCCAGAAAATCAACTATTTTTTTTGCCTCTCTTTTCACATGTGAGGGGATGAGGGTGAGATTAGGTTGTAAGAGGGATTCGAACTCTTCCAACAATCCTGAGAGTCTCCAACTGGGTGAGACCTCCAGGGGGTGTGTTACACATTATTTTGGTCACCCTAATGATGATTTCACAAACATGTGTTCAGGCTCCCAACATGAATTTTTGCCTCAGAAAAGCAACTTATTTCCTCCTCTACAAGGTTGCTTTTTAGAAAGGGTCTGCAGGCTGCATATATTACACAGTGTGGAAATCTATGGTTTTCGCAGGCTACTTTATAGCTGGCCTGCGGGATTTTCGCAGGCTACTTTATAGCTAGCCTGTGGGATTTCCGTAGGCTGTTATATAGGCAGAGTGTGGTGGCGTTCCAAAGCCGAAAGAGGAAAGAGGTTTCACAAAGTTTCTAGAAGGGGAATCTTCTAGAATGTGAGGTGATGTCCATATGGTTGCAATCCTACTAGTCTCTCTGATTTGGTGGGATCATCCTCATCCCTTTAACCACTTCACCTTCTCCTATATAATCATGGGCTTCTCATGGAAAAGGTGAAGAAGCAAGATTAAGCAGAGAATTGATGAAAGAATAGGTTGAAGACTGTGAAGAATCATGTTCCTATTGATGCTTGAGGCCTCCATTTGTCTATCAAGCTTTTGTGGATTATCTTCATGTGAATTTCTGAGAAAGTGTACGTGTGTGTTGGAACGAAGGACCACTAAAAGGGAACTTGCAACATCAAGGCAATTCGGTTGTATCTTCTACTTTTTAATAATATAATGCGGTGGCACGTCTCTTTCCCATAAAATCATTAGTATTTTATTACAAGATTCCTTGATCACATGTTTAGGTTGTCATTGAATTCTACTATTGTTGCTTTCACGTTGGTTGGTTTGTGTTATTGCAGATCTGATTCCACAGGAGCACTGAAGTGAAACAGGGACAACAAAGATATAAAGAACCGATTCATAAGGTATGTCATATATTCCTCCTTTGGTAGTAAACTCAATGATCACAACTTAGGAAAAGTGTATTGTTCTATCTCGTTTTGTTCTAGATCCAGGTGGATCTAGGGGGATTAGTTCATGTCCGCATCTAACGATTTACCCAATAACAGGGTGTGACCCATGGATAATTTTGGTAATGAGTTGGATAATGATCTAGGAATCTCCCTCCACTATGAGATTATTTAAGTCATGGTCCGTTGCTAACTTGATTCCTCTGAGAAGGCTCTAGACCTCATCAACATTATTTGTATTAAATCGTATATAGCTTGTTGCATAATAGAGAATTTCCCCTTCTTCGTTTTGGAGGACCACCCCAAAGCCTGTCAGACCTGGATTTCCTTTTGATGCACAATCAAAGTTTAATTTAATACAACCAGTGGGTGGGGGGGACCAGGTGCACAAGCTGCCCATTGTTCTGGTGACCTCATTATCATGTCTTTCACCAGTAAGATTGAGCTGCCAAGTCTGAAGGATATGACTTTCGCCTGGATTGCAATTTAGGTCCTCTTAAGACCATTGCTCACTCTTAATCGTTTCCCGAATTAGGTTCATAATTATTTCCCAAGTTGAGAGAGGGGGGGAGGTCGTCGAGTGAAAAATCCTTTTTGTTTCTTTCCTTCCAGATTTGCCACATGGTGAAACCAGGTAAAAGCTGCCAAATGCGGTCCAAGATTGGGTTTTGATAGGAAATCGAGTCCTAGTTCTCCATTGTGCTTATGATACTGGCTCGATTTTTGTTGGAGCAGTGCGTTACTTGTGTCCCCATGTCCTAAATTATCTCACTATAGTTGCAATGGTTGAATAGATGTTCCATCTTTTCTTCATGTTGTTGACAGAGGGGGAAGATTGAGGGGCCTATGAAACCTCGTTTGCAATGATTGTCCCAAGTGAGAATGCAATTTTGGACGATAAGCCATAAGAAGATGGACACCTTTGACCAGAATTTTGGGTTCCAGATCTTGCCCGAGATACGTTCCTTTGGTTGTTCCTAGTAATTCCCTTGTAAATAGTAAGCTTATTTGACTGAGAATTTGCCCGCTGGGGAGTGCCCCCATATGAGTATGTCTAGTCCTTCCCTGATGTAAATTTTCCTTTTATTTGCACAATATTTACAGCCTGTAGATCCAGCTCTATTTGAAGGTAAAGCTCATGAGGTCTAGTCCTCCAATTGTGCCATGGTCGGTGCCTGTCATTCTCTCTCCATAGATCCTTCACCAACCGGGAGCCCCCAGACTGCATTTGTTGACACAGGGGAATGAGGTCCTCAAGAGTGGTTAGAGGCGGTTGTTGTTGCCACGAGTCTTGCCAGAACAAGGAGTTTTCACCATTTCAGATTTCCTAGAAAGCATGCTTCTGAATGAGCATTCAATTGTTCCAAGCTGTATTCCATATATTGGACCCCTGAACTTGATTATTGAATCTGATTAGCTGCTCTTCTCTGGTGGTGGGAGCATACTTTCTTTTCCATATTTTTGCCTAGAGTTCTATGGGGTGATTGAGCAGACACCACCATAGTTTTACCCCCATGACTTGATTTAGTTTCCCTGGATCCTGAAGCCCTAGACCCCCTAAGGCTTTAGGCTTGCACATTTTGTCCCAACCTACTAATGCCCATTTCTTGTTTGGGTGATGTTCGTGCCACAGGAAGTTGCGTTGGATGTTCCTAATGGCCCTGATGACAGATTGGGGTGTTGCTAGAGTTGTAAAGAGGTAGGTTGGCAAGGCTTGAAGAACAGATCTTAAAAGAACCAACCGAGTTGTAAGATTAAGAGATCTAAAGGTCCAGTTGCTAAGTCTGTTGGAGATGGAGAGAAGTAGGTTGTCCCTGTTGATGTTACGAGCAACTGCCCTTGTGAGTGGGATGCCTATATAATTGGATAGAAGGGAGCTCTTGGGCATCTCCAGAAGACAAGAGATATGGTTTTGGATAGCCACTGGGATATTGAAGAAGTAGAACTGTGATTTATCAAGGTTTAAGGCCATTCTTGAAGCTTTGACGAAATCAGTGAGGATAGAATTGAGCTTAGTTGCTTCTTGGGTCGTCGAACTGTTCAGCAGAAGAGTGTCATCGACAAACTAGCTGTGAGAGGGGGTTGGTTGAATATTGAGCAAGGGTAGACCTTTAAGGGAGCCTTCGACCACAGAGGCCTTGAGGTAGCGCCTCAGTCCCTCTGCCATTATGAAAAAGAGAAAGGGGAAGAGGAGGTCCCCTTGTCAGATGCCTCTGGTGGGAGAGAAGGCCTGGGAAGGCACTCCATTGACTAAGATAGAGAAAAAGGTTGAGGAAGTGAGCCTCATGATCCAAGCCACCCAGTGACTATCGAAGCCAAATGCCTTGAGGAGGGAGCGCATGTATTGCCAGTTGATTATGTCAAAAGCTTTAGAGAGGTCGAATTTGATGAGCATACATGGAATCTTGGTTATTTTCAGCGAGTGGATGACTTCATGAGCTAGGATGACATTGTCCATGATTTGCCTGCCTTCCACATAGCCCGCCTACACTTTGGAGATAATGAAAGGAAGAATTGGTTTGAGGCGCATGGCAATGACCTTAGTGATAATTTTGTAGATGACATTACAGAGAGCTATCGGTCTGTATTGTTTGGGATGCATAACCCTTTCCTCCTTCAGGATGAGCATGAGGAAGGTGGCATTGAAGGTTGAGAGTACTTGTCCTGAGGTTCTACATTCCTCCACCACTTGGCAGACTTCTTCTCTGATCATTGGCCAATAGTAGTGGAAGAAGTATGTTGTGAATCCGTCTGGACCAGGAGCTTTACCTGAGGACATTTCTTTAACTATTTGATCCACTTTCTCTTGAGTGATGGATCTCATCAGGGCTTCATTCTGTTCTTGAGTGACTAGGGAGGGTATGTTCCTGGTGATTTTGTGGATCACTGACGTTCTATCATCGCTGGGCTTTGTTAGGAGGTCTTTGTGGTAGTTGATCAATTCTTCTGCTATACTGTCATGGTCCTTGATGGGATTACCCTAAATATCCTCCAGCTGGGTTATTCTATTGATGTATCTTCGGTGCACCATGGATCGATGAAAGAACTTAGTGTTATTTTCGCCTTCTTTGAGCCATTGTACCTTGGATTTTTGTCTCTAGAGTATTTCCTCATGTTCCTTTCTCTCCTCTCATTTTGCCCTGAGCTCCTCCTCTTCCTTCATTAAGGTTGTCATTTTCCCCCCATAATGAAGGTCTTTTGCAAGGTTTCCAAGCACTGCTCGATTTCCTGCATTCTTTGCAGGATGTTCCCAAAGACATTCTTATTCCAGCTCTTTAGATGTGACTTAGAGTTTTTGAGCCGCTACTGGAATTTGTACATGAAAGTACCATGGTCTATTTTTGCTTGCTTCCACCAAGATTCTGAAAGCTTTTGGCAGTCTAGGTGGGAGAGCCAGAATTTCTCAAATCTGAAGGGCTTGAGTTTGGGCATCACCCCAACATCAAGACAGAGCGAAACATGGCAGTGGTTCAAGCCTATTTTCAGGAGGATTTTGGCTTCAATGACGGGGTCCTCCAATAGTAAGGCTTCTGAAATGAGGAAGCGGTCTAAATGGCAAGCTACATGCTGATGTCCAGATCTGCAATTGGACCAGGTGAAAATGCCATTCCTAGTTTCTATATCTACTAAATCTAGTTGGTCTATGAGGGGTCGTAACTTACCACTGTCTTGATCAAGCCTTTTGGTGCCTCCTGTATTTTCCTCCAACGTTAGGATGATGTTGAAATCACCCCCTAGAAGCCAGTTGGGTGAGCTCAGCAGTGTTTTGATGGTGGCTATTCGCTTCAAGAATAACTCTTTATCCTGGATACTTTAAGGCTCGTACACATTTGTGATCTCGCCTTCTTTGGTAGATCCTATGACGTTGAAGTGAGCCGTAATCGTACCCACTGTGGAAAAGGGTCAATCTATGATGATTGTTGTCAGATTCCACAAGATCGCCAAACTTCCTACCGCTCCATTGGATTCTGTATGAAGGGAGTCACATCATCTCCAGCAGCACCGAAAGATATATGTCGCTTCTTCACCATCACATTTTGTCTCCTGTAAAAGGCGAATGTCTAGATTCTCAACACGAATACAGTCTCGAAGAGTCCGCTTCTTGGATCTTCCATTGAGCCCTCTGGTATTCCATGTTATGATCTTCATCATGATGAGTTGGGAGGTGGATGGAGGTATCCCTCCATGAGTCTTTGGATCTGCCCCGAGTTGTACATGAAGTTACCTACTTCCTTGATGAGTTGTTGTGCAGATTTGCGCCCCCCTATTTTACTTTCCCTAGATGTTCGTTTGAGCTCAGTGGTTGGGTCTATGGATATCCCTTATCGCGAGGTAGAGCTTACAGTGGAGTCAATCAATACCTTGTGAACCTTTATGAGTTGTTCCACTGGGATGGTGTGCAAATCCTTTCGGTTGAAGGCTTCCTCCAATTTTTTGAGATCTATGTCTGCCATATCTTGCTCATCAAGCTGCATGAGAGTGTCCCCACTTTCGTTTGGCTTATCCCCTGATGCTCTGCTAGTGAGGCTTGTGTCTTGGTTGTCGTCTTTGCATTTTTCTTTTCCTGGCTGTCTTTTTTGTGTGGATCTCTGACCTCCTCTTCCCCAGGGAGTTGATTAAGAATGTCATAGGAGTTTTTAGTGGATATTTTTGGAGCATTGTCTTGATTCTTCTTTCTGGGTGGGTGTCATTTTCAGCCAGTGACTGTGGTGAATCCATCCTTTTTCTTCCCCTCTCATGCTTTAGGATTCTAAGCATTTAAGGGACAGTCCTGAAAGAGGTGGCCATGCTCGTGACACTTCCTGTAGCAGAAGGGAATATGCTCATAGTCCATTGTTTGATTCCAGTCTTCATCCTAATATTCTAGGGTTAATGAGCCCAGTAAAGCTTTTGAAATGTCCATGTAGACACAGATCCAAGCGTAGGAGGTCTATTTCCTCTGCTTTGTGGCTTCTGAGGATTTGACATATCTTCCCACCATATTTCCTGTACCCATTAGGATTTCCTCCAGCCAAAATTACTGCGGCAGGGAGTATAGCCTTATCCAAACTTGAGCCATTGTGAAATATTCTTTCTCTGGGCTGAAGTAGTGCATCCAGAATCGAAGAAATAGTCTAGCTAAGTTGTAAAAGTATGGCCCATTGTCAAAAATTATGTCCTTGTCTTCCAAATTGTAAAAGATGATTGTAAAAAATCCCTTGGAGCTGAGTTGTACTTTGTAATCTCCCTTAGGGTTCCACTAGTCCTTGATCCATCTCAAGAGATCACGTTTTGAAGGCCAAAGACCCAAAAACTTGTCGATGAGGGAGTGCTCCCGCAATAAACTGTGTGTGTTCCCCAACCCTGGTTGAGCTTATGAGATATCTTGGTGGCTTATCAGATTGGGGAATGCATTTTCCTGGTTCCCATCCTCAAGATGCTTTTGGATAAGACATGCTTGGCTCCACATCCATTGCTTTGTTGAATCATTGCTCCTTAGCTAGAAGATGTTCTCTCTAGTGTGGCGGGGGCTCAAAAGCGGGCCTCTTGGCACGCAGTTCGGCTATGTCGTTTGTTGCAACATTCCGCTATGAGGGGTGTTTCCCCCCACCCTCTAGGCTCATCTTATGCGGTCAGTTGTGGCGTATCATATCTGTCCAACACTTCTCGTGCGACTGTTTCAGCTACGGAAGGAGCAGTTCATGCAGAGTCTTACGAGGTTTCGCTAGGGTTTCAAAGTGGCTCTTACCTATTCAAGACAGGTTTGGACCCTGTTTTTCTTTTCACCATTAATTTTTTGTTTTTATTTTTACTTTAAGTTTTTATTAATTTTTTTATAAAAAAAAAAAATGTTTTTTCACGTAATTTTTTTCCAATTTTGTTTTTTTAAATTTTAGTGTTTTAAGTGTCGTTTTGTTTTTTGTTTTTATTTTGAAAATAGATTTTACACCTTTTTAATTCATTTTTTTTTACTTTTTGCTTTAAAAAATTGTGATTTTCATTTCTTTCAACAAAATTTATTTATTTTTCTTTCTTTTTAAAAGAAAATTGTTTTTTCCCTTTAAAAAAAATTGTTTAGGGATTTTTTTTTTCAGTTTAATAATTTTCGTCATGTAAATTATTAAAAAAATAAAATTAATTAATAATTAAATTATCAAGTAATAAGACTTTCATATTTAGGAGTTGATTTTCAATGTTTTATTTACGGTGGTGTCGGTGGTGCCAATGGTCAAGGCCACAATTTCAATTAGGTCATAGTTTTAACTAAAAAAAAAACATGGTGCTACTGGTAACATCATTTTTTGATTCGAGTGTCAATTTCAGGGTTATGTCCGCAATGTCCCGCAATACCAATGTCGCAATTTCAAAAAAGATGCAATTTTAACCACCTTCAAAAAACGGGTGCTGGGGGTAGCACCACTTTTTGAAACATGGGTAAAAATGCGAAAAAATGAGAACTCTGGAGAGTTCTCGTTAAGTTGTTAACTTTGTTTTTCTCATGACTTGGCAGTTTAAGCATCCTTGCACCAACTTGTTTGGAATTTTGACATAATCCCAATTAGATATCTTTATTCCTATTTTTTGAACGATCTATCAAAGTTTCACGCTTATCCAAGCTCTGAGTTGATAGTTATGGTCTGCAGAAGTTTTGATTGTTTTCCCATTTTTAGCCTTGTATGCTACAAGTGTCTTTTCTTTCATCATGTACAGTTTTAAGTACCCAACTTCCAAATATGGTTCCATGGTTGTCTTCTATGGTCCATGATCTTTCCATAGACTACTCCTATTCCCCAAACTGACTTTTGAGCAAGGATTTATGCCCTCTGGAAGTAAATTGGTTCCAAAATATATCATGTATTGTTTTAGCTGTAACTTTCTCATACAAGCTCCATTTTTGCGCACATAATACCTCGTTGGAAAGAACTCACTAAGTTATTTTATTTAAGCAACAAAAAATCTATGTACCACTAGTAAATATAGTTTTATAAAATAAAACTACTGAAAATGTTTTTTAGGGCCTCAAAATAAGTTGAAGACTTTCAAAATTTGAAAATTTTCATGGTAAAACATTGATTTACCACTATAAAAACTCGTCAAAACGACCTACACCCAACCCTGATCGATCTGGATAACATGGCATGACATGTGTATTTCAATCCCACGTGTCATCCTTTGTTTCGATCACGTCATCGTCTGTCAATCTCCTTCACCGACCATCGACCAGACCTCATAAGTCTATCAAAAATGCCTTTTTGTACCTTTCCCATTGGAAGGTTCAAGTTACCTGATACGTGGATTCTCCTGAAGTCCGCAGTCCGTAACATTATCAGACTAACCTATTAGGAAATTCCCATTGGAATGGCACTTGCTTACACACGAACTCTTCTGAAGTCTGAATCCCAAAGCCTATCAGACTCATTCCTTCAACTCTCTAAATCAGGAAGTTTTCCCATCTTAGGCCTTCTGACAATGATCTCCCAAACAGAACCTCACATCCCCTATCTTCCATAGATTGTTAGGATCTACCTCGACACACATTGCACAGTCAAGATTTATCTCTAAATCTTTGAGCTTTACCTTTACCAAAAGCCACTGCGGGTCCCACCTATACTCGACTGCCACGTGGCATTGTTTGATTCACCTGCCCTTGTTGATGTGTCCTTTAATATAGCACACTGACATGGCAAGGTAATGTAGCATTCTCTTCCACCCTCGAATCTTTCGATACAACATGCTCGTCTGATAGATCGGGCGGTTAATCGTGCCAATTGACAGTATTGATCATTGTGGGTCCCCAAGTTGCACAACAGTTATATCGGTCAAATAATCTCCTTCGAAAACACAACACCACCACCAAAATTTTCGAACGGATACTTCTGAAGCCGCTTCTCTGAAGTATATAACGATTGACATCTCTCACATCCAACGATCCAAATCTTCGTGGAAATTAAAATTGCTCGACCTTTAACTTGGTTGGACGAACTTCTTTGGAACATGAAATTACCCAGACTTCCCAAATGAGTCTTTTCGAAAATAATCTCTCTACAAGATCTAATGACTAAGAGCGATGACGATCAACAGTTCTCATTCTCTTGTTCTCACACCATTGGGTTCCTCCCTTCAAACTTACCCTCATGCCTTGCCTTAGGATTTTTCCAAAACTCAATTTTCGAAAGCCTGCCAGGAACGCCCTTTTTGGACTTCGGCTTTGGATATCGACCATTGGTTCTTGAGGTCAAATTATTATAGGTTGTCGCTTCACTTAAACTTAATTGTCGCTATGAAAACACAAGATTCGACTATGGGGATTGGATTTTCAACTCTACAACCTGCAGATTGATGCCATAAATCTTCCCTTGGATGGTTCTATAGCAATTTAAACTCAAATCTACCCATAAATTTGGGGATTTCACTCTGGTTCACCAGTTCTCCCCAAATTCGTCACATAACGAAATCTATAACCACGAATTTTCCCAATTCGCACTAACTCTTGGCCCATATAAGCTCAATGTTGAACCTTGAGCTCTGATACAAATATGTAACATACCCTAGCCTAGTTAAGGTCCATTACTTACAGAAATACCCATAAATTTGTAATTTTTTGCTAACTAATCATGTAGCTTACCAGCTACAGGATTACACATAGAGTTAACCATTCAACTGYCATTAATTTAAGTGTAGCTACAACATGMTGAAATAAACATGAATTCATCTAACTAACCCCAGMCAYGGWAGTATATAAACCACTCACATACACAGAGTTAACATACAACAATTTATCTCATAAAACAACATAGAACACAAATRAACACTTATCTTTCAAAACAATTGTGCAACCAACTGCTTAGGATGGACGTTCCACCCAACCATAGACTTGTTGTTCTATATCTCAACAACAAGTCACCTTTGAGCTGGGGCTAGGATTCCACAAAAGGAGGTGTCTCTCATAGTCCACTCATAGCTCAGATATCCCACAACCCACTGGTATTCTCCTATAGTTATCTCGTTTCCACTAGCTCTCTTCCTCTTGACCTGCCTAACCCAAGGAATGTACCCCTTCATTGCTCTTATTCTATCGAGTGTCCCATTTGTTTATCAAGGTCTCTTTGGCATGGGTAACCTGGAATCTCACTACGAGGAACTCAAGGGAACTCACCACTAAGAAAACTACCAGTAAAACAACAACAATCACTTGTTGTTACAATGCAACTCTCAAAGGAGTTCACTCTTCAGGTCTGACAGCCTGGTTCTTTTGCAAGCCTGCTTCTTCATTCTTCAACAACTCCAAAAACGCTCCAAAATTTTCCCTCAATTGTTGTTCCAACTCTAGAGCTCCTCTTTTTCCTTGTTCTTTCATGTTCATGCAAAAACATGATTGTCCAAAACTTCTTGTTCTCCACATACAAATTTCCTCCCTTTTCACCAAGCAAGTTGACTCTCACTCTCCCTAATGTTGATTTTACTTTAGCCCCATGCTCCCAATAACTATGGGACGTGACTTCACACACCCACCCTCTTACATGCATTCAATGATTGGGCTCTCATACACTCAAACATAAAATAGAAGGTTGTCCCCAATGATAATAAAATTTAGGAAAGTGGGTTTAGGTTAATACCTATGAATAATCTCCCACTTCGACCCTCTTATACACTCCCTTCTCTTGTGAAAAAACTCAGCCCCCATATTTGTCCATGTCCCCCAACAACTCGCATCACATTTTATTTATTACAATCGATAAAACACAATTCCCATATTACATCGCTTGGCCATAGCCACATTTCATATATACATCATGCATTAATTAAACAAAGGATTATAGTGGGGATGTTACATTCCCCCTCCTCTATAATCGTGCACCTTCCTCGATGCACAACACTGTGTCGATATACATGTACAAATTTACATCATAATATTTAGAAAACAAAAAATTGCAACTTGTTTACCCTCCAAAAGCAGTTCCAACCATAATTTATTGTTCCTCTAAACCTGTTGAGCCAAGGAAGGAATGTGCCACCTTCACTACTCCCAGACGATCGGGTTGCACCATTCTTTTATCAGGGTTGTTTGCGCAAGTGACCAGGAACTCTAAGATGTGGTTCCAGAACTCTATCTACTTAAAATGGAGTCTTTTATTTTTAGCTTTTGTTTTCTTCAAAAATGGAAAAAAATTGTGGGTATTCCTCCCGCGTGGTTTCTTTGTGCTCCCATGTTGAATCTTCAGGACCGTAGCAAGTTCGTTGGAACTTTACCAGGCATATAGCTTTCCTCCTGAGCACTTTGACTTTTCGGTCTAGGATGCATACTGGTTCCAACCGAAAATCCCCTTCGTGCTCCACCTAGATGACAGTCCAATCAATTATGTGGTTAGGGCCAAACACATATTTCTTTAATAATGACACATGAAATACATTATGCACTCTCATGGATGCAGACAATGCTAACATGTATGCAATTGGGCCGTCTTTTCCCCAAGAAAATCTCCGTGGAAAACTCTTCGAGTACTTCCCCATTATCCATGGATGGTAAATTGGGTAAAATATTGGCTCTAATTATGGAGCCTCACCCTAAGGGGATCAAGAGAGTCGAACTCATGACCTCCCCAACTGATCATTGGGGGAGAGATCTCACGTCAAGCTCAAGACTGCTTGAGCTAACCCTCAAGGTTGTATGCAACTAGGCCTATCTTTTCTAAGATCTCAAAAGGCCCACAATATCTGTAGATTTTAACCTTGTACAATATTTACTGCAAGCAGATTTTCAGTAAAAGAACAAAAAAGATACAATGGCAAATACAAACATTACACAGAGATTTTTCCCCTGGAAACCCAAACCGGGAAACCCAACATATTCTATATGCATTCATTGTGATACATTGTTTACAATAAAATATACATATAGGAGCCAACGGCATCCAAAACCCTAACCCAACGACATGGATTAGTCAACAACCCTAATTCCTTAACGAAAAATAGAAAACCATCGGCAAAAACCATGTGCCGAAAAATCACCCAACAATGGACATGAAAATCGAGGCAACACGAAAAATGAGGCAAAAATGTGACACATTTCCCGAGGCAATTTTTTTTTTATATAACACATACCCAACAATATCTTGCTATTAACTTTGGGTAGCAACCCAATCTTAACAAACTTCATTTTGCTTTCACTTTTAAAAATATATGTTCGCCCACTTTAAAATCTATGAAAACCTTGTTCTTGTCTACATAACTTTTTTGCCTGTCATGGGAAACCTTTAAATTATGTCTGATCTTTGTCATTTGCTCTTCCATTTCCTTCAATAAATCTGACCCAATGACAACTTTATATGCCGGGTTGTCTTAGCTCACTGGTGTGTTACACCTCCTGCCATATAATGCTTCAAAAGGGCTCATTTTTAATAAGGCTTGATACCCATTATTGTAAGCAAATTCAACTAGTGGATATAATCATCTCAATTTGATGGTTAGTCCATCACATACATTCTAAGCATGCTTTCAATTATTTTGTTGGTCCTCTATGTTTTCCCATCATACTTTGGGTGATATGATGTACTAAGATCCAAATTTGACCTAAAGCCTTTGAACAAACCTTTCAAAAAATTGGATGTAAACTTGGGACCTTTGTCATAAATTATTGACTTAGGCACCCCATGTAACTTGGCAACTTTTTTCATGTAGATCTTTACAATATTTGTTGCCTTGTGTGTAGTATTCATCGAAATAAAATGTGCAACCTTAGTCAATTTTTCCACCATTAGCATGATGGAATCATGTTGTTTCATTGTTCTCAGTAGCTTTGTAATAAATTCCATTGTAACTACTTCCCACTTCCATTCTGGAATGGGCAATGGTTGCAATAGCCCAACTAGATGTTTGCGTTTAGTCTTCACCTTCTGGCACTCTAGACACCTGGCTATATAATCAACCACTTCTTTCTTCATTCACAGCCAAAAGTATTGGCTTCTTACAACTACAATTGACTTATGATATCCCGGGTGCCCAACATATGGCACATTGTTCATTTCTCTCAACACTATATTTTCCACTTCTCCTGAATTTGACACATATACCTTATCTTTGCATGTGATGATTCCTTCCTCATTTAGATCATAATATTTAAATTTCTGTTGAAATTAATTTGTTGTAATGTTTCTTTTATTTTCAAATAGTGTTGATCTAAATTTGTAGCCTCTAAAATTTTAACTTTTAGATCTGATATGTACATGTCGATGTCTGCAACATGCATTTCATGTGCTCTTCTGTTGAGTGCATCAACCACCTGGTTTTCTTTTCCTTTGATCTATTTAATTTCAAAGTCATATTCACTAAGAAATTCGATCCACCTAGTTTGTCTAGCATTTAATGTGGGACATCCAAACAAATGTTTCATACCACATTGGTTTGTCCTTAACTCAAATCTTCTCTCCATGAGGTAATGTCTCCACATTTTTAGTGCACGAACAATGGATGCTAATTCCAAGTCGCATGTAGCATAATTCCTCTCGTACTTTTTTAATGTCCATGACTCATAGCACACCACACGATCCTTTTGAGTCAGGATTCCACCGAGCCCTTCCATGCACACATCAGTGCACACCACAAATTCTTCATCTGGATCTGCAATCTTTAATATGGGCACACTTGTCAAAATGTCTTTCGACTATTGTTATGAACCAAAATTCTTAAAATATCATAACAAAATAGAAGTACACACCATGTACATAATGTAAGCATGGAACACAACTCCAAGATAGATAAGTTATACAATAACTCCTTAAAGAATAGTAGAACCTCTCCAAATAACCAAATACATTCATACATCACAATTCACATCTCATCAATACTGAATACATGATCTCTATACATACTTATTCACAACTACACATGAGGCCCCTTTACTATTAGGTCGACCCTATTACATATATATTTACAAATTACATGTACATTTAGCCCCATATATGTCCCCCCTTTGGTTCATATCATATACATTTAACCCTATATATGCCCCCCTTGGGTCATAACATAGTACCCTCCTTCAAAAAGCTTTGTCCTCAAATATTTGCAATTAAAGGCTTCACATGCGATGAAACCAAGTAATATGATTGTCTTATGTTCCTGCTTTCTTCTTTCATTTGATGATTATCCATCCATACAAAATGAATCATTTTTTGTTGTAATCCTTAGTGGCTAGTTGTTGCATAATTTTCTTTCCCTTGATTCCATTTAACTGTATATATGCGCCCCCTTGGGTCACAACATCCACTGAAAGCTCTCTTCACACTCAAAAGTCCATTCAAATTCCACTCCCTTCTTTTGCGAAGAAGTGACGGGGCTTGCCATCTTTAAAAAACCTTTTATGAACCTTTATTAATAGCAAACAAGAACCATGAATGATTTGACCTCTGTCACATTCCTTGGCACTGGCCATCCCCTAACGGCCTCTATCTTCTCGGGATCAATTGTTATCCCATCTTTCGAAATAATATGCCCCAAGTAGTGAATCTTCTTTTGATAAAAGATGCACTTACTTATCTTGGCATGCAACTTGTGCTCTCTTAAAAATTGCAACACCATTCTCAAATGTTGCTCATGTTCTTCTTCTGTTTTTTAGTAGATGAGTATATCATCTAGGAACACAATTAAAAACTTGTCTAGGTATTCCCTAAACACTCCATTCATCATGCACATGAAAACAACTCGGGCATTTGATATCCCAAAGGGCACTACCATAAATTCATAATGCTTGTATCTTGTTCTGAACATTGTCTTGTTGATATCTTCTTCCTTTATCCTCACTTGATGATAACATGATCTCAAGTTGACCTTGGAAAATATTCTTGTACTTTTCAACTAATCAAACAAATCATTAATCCTTGGCAAAGGATATTTGTTCTTTATGGTGACCTTATTCAACTCTCTGAAATCGATAAACATCCTTAAGGTCCCATATTTCTTCTTCGCGAAAAGCATTGGGGATCCCCAAGGTGACACACTTGGGCATACACACTCCTTCCTTAACAACTCTTCAAGCTACATTTGCAACTCTTTCAATTATGGTGTGTTCGTTCTGTAAAGTGTCTTAGACACTCGGGCAACTCTTGGCACTAAATCAAAAGAGAATTCAATGTCCCTCTTTGGTGATAGTCATTGGATTTCCCCAAAAACATCTTCAAAATCCCTCAAGATTGGATGATCTTCAATACTTGGCATTTTATCTTTGCCTGCCTCTTCCATATGGGCTACAAAAATCCGACATCCCTTCCTTAAACTCTTTTTCAGTTGCATGGATGAAATTTCTCTAATAGCTACAAGTCTTGGAATACCTTAAACATGGCCTTTCTGTCCTACCTCATCACGACAAGTGATTGTCTTGTTGTAATAGTCTAGGATAGCATGGTGTTTTTCCAACAAATCCATGCCAATTAGACAATCATATGGACCAAATGATATGATTTTCACATCTACCTTTGTGTCGAGTCCAATCATGTCTATAGGACAATCTTTAACAAGCTCACTAATTTTCCTCTTAGCCCCTATGGTTAACTAAACTAACCAATATTTCTTATGCTTACTCCTTTGCAAGTGAAATCTTTGAACAATGTTAGAGTTTATGTAACTATGGCTAGCTCCACAATCAATTAAAATTTCTATGGGTTGGTTGTGAATCTTACCTTCCACTTCAATCATGGGGGATTGATATTCCGCCTATTTGTTGTCCTCCCATGTCTTCCACTGTTTCAACCTCTTGAATGTTGTGGACAATCCTCATTCTTTCTCCTTTGTGAGGGAAGTCCCTGTATAATTGTTTTCCCTCACATCCCCAATATTGTACAATCTATTGCCTTGGCATTTTCCCAAATGAATATACCATCCTGGGCTCATTTTGGGTTGATTGGCTTGTGAGGTGTTCATGTGAAAGGGTGGCTTAAAACCTTTATGTGTGTTATCCCTCCTTCATTTTATCTTGTTATTCCATGCTTTTTGGAAGATTTCCCTTCCTCTACCATGTTCATAAAGATGCTTTTCCCTCCTTATGGTCTCCTCCAAAGTCCTGAGGTTATCATATTGTATCTTGTCACTGTAGAAGGAGGGTAACCCACTCAGAAACCTTTGGATTTTGACATTCTTTTCCTTTATGAAGCCCACATACTTTAGCAATTCAAAGAACCTCTTTTCATAGTCATCCATTGTCATGCTTCCCAACTTGAGTGCAAATAACTCTTTCGTATTCCTTTCATAGTAATGCTCTGACAAATATTTCTCTCGGAAGTATCCTCTGAACTGTGTCCATGCGACCTTCTTCTCATCTAGGTTCTTGGCTTGCTTAAGTTGATCCCACCACATAGTTTCCTTTCCTTGCAAGTGGTAGGTTGCAATTATTGTTTCTACCCTTGAGGGATAATCATGCAGCTATAAATATTTCTTCATTTCCAACAGTTAGGCATCGACCTCTTCTCCCTTCTTATGCTCACCATTAAAAGTTCGTGGCTTGATTTTCTTGATTTCACCCTGCAAAATGTTTGATTCAGACCTTCTCCTTTGCTTCCTGACATGAGACACAATTGGGTTGCTCTTGGCCCTGAACTTGCTCGAGCTCTTCTAGTGGATGGATCTGATGAATTATGGTGCCTACTCATACTTCTTGACTTCATATCATTCCCATACTCCTCCCTTCTGCTATGGGATCTGGATGTTGTCAGTTGTCTTGCACTAGTTGCTTGCTTTGAATCAAAATCTTTATTGAATTGTCTGTGTAACATATTCAGACTCTGTAGCAGTTCCTCTTGAGCTTTAATAATATTATGATTGTCTTCCCTACAACTATGCACTTCTATCTGCATGCTTCTCATGGTCAAAGACTCCTCTCTGCCTCTTCTTCCATTGGACTTTGTCTTGGAATTTCCCATGTTGACATGTAGACCTTTGATCTCCTCCCCATGGTTGTAAGATCCCTCGGCATCTTCCATAACTCTAGTCCTCATATAAGAACCAAAGTTGTTTTCCTGACCTCTAATTCCACAAGAAAATGTGCATGAAATAAAATTTATGGTAGACAATATATATATACACACACACACACACACACACACACACACACACACACAACTTTGGAAAAATAATGCATAATTTTCCTGCTTTTTAATGGCCACCAATCATCTTCTTCTAGATCAACTACAAAATTTACTTTCTCAATCTCTTTTTTGGGTGCACATGATGATGCTATTCCCCATTATCTTTCCATTGACTACTCATTTGCTCAAATCTGAGCTATGAGCAGAAAGTTATGGGCAATTGAATATTGCCACCTTAACCCTCTTGTGCACCTTTCTCCCTAGAGAAAAATAATCCCAAGCAAAAACTTTAGCCACCTACATAGGTAAATCTGTTAGGAATCGAGGAAACTTTTGTATGAGACACAAATAATACTACTAATATTGATTTCACAACAACTGTTAGATTGTCAAACTAGTGCTCTAGTCAAAATTTGTAACAATCTGGAAATGACAACTTTGTCATTTTTACACTTTCTCATGACTTGATAGTTTTAGCTCTAAATATTCTTATTTTTTTATAACTTTGTAATAACAAAATATAATTTTACAAAGTCGAGTGAATAATGCAAAACTCTTTTTTACTTGGAAGATGAAACGAATTATTGTGCTAGTTGGCCTTCCAAGGCAACACATTAAATATGAAGGTTGTGGAGAAGAAGGACATTCAATGAATGAGAGAGCTCAAGAGGAAATGAAGAAGCGAGACAATAGTAGAGCACAGGGGATTTAGAAGAAGAAGCTTGTTCGAAGATCAAAGGTTGTCTCTGAGCTAACACCATATGTTATCTTGCTAGTGAGTAAAAATGCATTAAATCTCTACTTGAGAATGCAACTCATATTTGTAACCATTTACTGAGCAAAATAAAATCCCCACTAAATGTTGGTTTTCCTGTTTGGGTTTCCATCATAAATTTGTGTCTATGTGTGATTGATTGTTATGTGCTTGATTGGTTTGGGTTAGGTTAATAACTTCATGGATGAAATCAAGCTAGCGCACTATTATTATTTTATGGGAATGATGGTGTTACCTGAAAGTAGAGCTATCATTTAAATGAATGTCTAGTTGGTTCCCACAACCTAATTGACAATAAACTCTTTCA
This sequence comes from Picea sitchensis, assembly GCA_010110895.2. Lineage (NCBI taxonomy): Eukaryota > Viridiplantae > Streptophyta > Pinopsida > Pinales > Pinaceae > Picea > Picea sitchensis. The sequence continues at coordinate 5,492 of SNQJ01S0026211.1, read as the reverse complement.
CTAGCATCTTTGGCTTATCATTTTCCATCCCATAACATCGTCCCACATCCACTATAGCATGTATTCCTTGACCTTTGTTTGTTGGGCATAGGAAACTACTTGTGCATGGGTCAATTACATTCTACGGATTTAACTCATTAATTTGCTTATTTGCTAATATGAAAATCACAATCTATAACAATCTACCTCTTGGGTTGTTCAATAGTATGATCCACTAGAGTATTGCAAATATTAGTCTATGTGTGTGAATGCCCAAGCAACATGTTGAAATTCTGTGATAGTCCAAAAAAAATGAAACACCAATACTTATTGCTATCTATAACCCTTAGTTATGCTTGACTAATAGCCACAATTACTCATCTTTCTTTTGTTGGTGTAATTAATTAATTGGCTACAACCATCATTTGAATGCAAAACAAGCAATTAAAATCATTGGCATTAGCAGTGCCTTGGTTGGTTTTCTGAAAATCATTTTGATCCTTGGCTAGCAAACAAAAGGCGGGATTTCCTTGCAAATGAAGTGGTCGAATATTCCATAGAGGTGGTAGAAAGAACAATGTCGATTTGTTGAGACATATGTTTTTATTCCTTGCTTGAAATATTGGTTGGAAAATTTTGTTAGATACATACAACCATGTGTTGGTGTGTATAAATCATTTTCTCTAGTGTAAATATATGCATTCCACTAATTGCATTAGGCATATATATGTCAATTAAGTGTCATGATTGCATGTTTAATGGAAGTTCATTTTCTCTGTCTATGAGCAAATGAATTGAAGTCCTTAATAGAGTTTGGACATTGTAGAGTGCTACGTGGACACACCTTCAATTGGTAGTACAAACAACTTAGTGCAATCTCGAACCAATCTCATACCAAAGTAGAAAATAAAGCCTTAATTTTGGGGAATAACAAGTGAACCAAATATAAGCAGAGTTCATTCAAATTCCATAGATCAATTATTATTTCCGCAAAAGATTCATGTTGGTGAGATGGAAGGGCCATAGGCATACTATTTATGGATCATTGGCGTTATAGATTCAAGTAATCGTTGACTTCCATCCTCTAAGAAACATGGTTGTCCAAGGTCCTCTGACTTACATTTTACCATAAGAAAATCCAATTTGAACCGTGTTATGCATGAGATACATGGCTCCACACTCTTGAAAAAACTTGTACACGCTCTTAGGATGAAAATATGCCAACATTGATTAATATATCCCATATGAAATGTCAGGTGGCATGTCAAATTGATCCAGGTGGATATTGGTGGCCACCCACCCGTTCCAAATTCCAACTGGCTCATCTTGACAATTTTCAGTTTGGCACGTTTCTCTGTAATGGGGACATTTCTTTGTAATTGTGTGTTCTGCACTTTCGGGGCTATCTTGAATCCCTACACAACATCCAAGTGGATAATGGTGGTCACCCACCTATTCCAATTGGCTTATTTTTGGAAGTTTTCATGTCAATACATATTTCTGTACTTCCAGGGCCATTTTGGGGCCCTAAATAATGTTTTCTAGGCTTGCCATTGTCAAACTATAAATGCAGTTAGAGTTTGACAACATAATGCCTAGTTCTCGAAAAGACCTTTCCAAAGGATTTTCACACGCCTAAAACAGAGATCGTATGCAAAAGTTACGACCCCGGGAAGTTGATGTACTAACTTACCCCAACGGGGCCCACATAACTTTTGGCGCTTCATCTCCTAGGGTTAGGTTTTTGGATGTCTAGGGTTTTGGCATTCATGTTTATTATAAAAAGGCCTTCAAAGCCTCATTGTACTCATCTTCTTGTGAATGAGCATAGCCGTCACATCTCTTCTCAAAGATAAGTTGCCACCATTCAAGTGAGTCTTTCACTCTGTATTTTTACAGTCTCTCTACATTTCTTTCATTAATATAATTCATGTATTACTATAGTTCTCTGTTTCTAGCAATATTTATGTGTGTTTCATTGTAATATCTCTACTTTCATTTCGTTCCGCTCATAAATCTGGATCAGTGGTATCAGAGCAGGATGCTCTTGATCATTTTTCAGTTCATGTCCCCAAAGAGGTCCGAGTATAGCAAGTTGGGTCTCGAGCTTGTCTCTCTTGATGACAATCGCTCTCACACACCCAAGAAACCTTCCATGGTGGAAGAAAATAAAAAAGACAGAGCAAAAGATTCTATTAACTTGTTGTTTGAGCAAGCTCTCAAGCGACAGAGAGACGAAATGATAAAGAATTTTTCCCACATCCTTCAACGTCTGCCTATAGCAACATGTGCATCTTCATCAAGTGGCCATTTTGGAGGAACCTCTCCCTTCAAGGTACAAGTTAATCTTGATATTCCCATATTTGAAGATCAGATAGATGCAGATGCCCTAGAAAAATGGTTAAATCTGCTACAAGGTTATTTCTCTATTCACAATTTTTCCGATAGGGAAAAGGTCACCTTCGCACTCCTCAAGGCTCTCCCCCATGTCAAACATTGGTGGGAAACTTACTAGGAGCAAAATTCCACAGAGGACTCTGGAATATATGGGGTCGAGCCCACTGAGATTTTTTTGTGGATGCGGTCAAGGAACAATATTACCATGTTGATAACTATGAAGACCAATACATGAGATGGACCACACTACGGCAAGAGAAGAGCCAAACAATGGCGAAGTTCACAAATACTTTCCATACCTTGCACACTAAGATGGGTATCAAAGACTCCGAGTGGAATCTGGTTCTGAAATACCGTGGGGCTCTGCATAGGTACATCCAAACCGAAATAGATTTCCTAAACATCTCATCATTGGGAGTTGCCTATCGATATGTTGTCAAAATCAAGCAGAAATTTAGGCACTAGAACAAATGGGAGTTCGGGTCTGCAAATTTGTAGCAACCAAAGCATGATAAAGACGACCCTAACCAACAACCTCTTGACAACTAGTCCAAGGCATGGGAAAAGAAGGGTAAAGGAAAGATGAAGAATGACACTAGGAAGTGGTGTGACTTCCACAAAATCCCCTGGCACAACATTGTTGAATGTCGCTCGAAATAGTCATTGGTGGCTGAGATCAAAGACAACGAGTCGAACCCTAATTCAGAATCTAATCCAGAAAATAATGAAAAAAGACAGATCATCGACGTAGACCCCATTGCTACTGTCACGACCGCAACAATTCAACCAGAAGAACCAGTAGATCCTGAAGAGGGGAAGTGCCTCTTCCATTCACATATGTGGGTGAAGGGGACCCCATTGCATTTCGTTGTTGATAACGACAACCAAAAGAACCTCATCTTAGTTGAGGTCGTCAAATAGTTGGGGTTGTCGACAACACCACATCCACAACCATACAACATCGAGTAGCTTCACCAGGGACAAGATCTCTGTGTGAGCTAGCAGTGTCACCTGTCCTATGACATCCAACCCTTCAAGGATGAGGTAGTGTGTGATGTTTCCCCTCTTGATGTCTGTGATGTTGTTTTGGGCCAACCATATATGTGGAAACGTCATGTTGTTTATGAGTCTCGACCCTGTAGTGTCATTATTATTCTGGGGGGTCAGCTCTACAAGATACCATAGGTAGTTCCGACTACTGTTCCACCAAAACAGTGCCACAAGGTAATCTCTCATACTACAAAATTCAACCTCTTCACAGTTTGTTCAAAGGATGCACATAAGGCCATTGCAACCACTGCAGCCTCAACACCTTCTATCCAGCAGAAGCATATTATGGAATCTAGAAAGAAGATATTGTTTCTTCACCTACGATGGTGCCTACACAGTGCCTGTCAAGCCCAGAGACAATAGGTTGGTGGAACAGATTCAACCCCGCCAAGAACAGGTTCGTGACAGCCTTCCACAGACCAAGCAACACAACTTATCCAGCAAGGCACACAGCTCACCAAGATTCAAATTCAACAAACGCTTTCCCCTCTTCCTCGGGCACTCAACGCAATAGAGACCATTGCTTCCTAAGGGGGGAGGACTGATCCAGGTGGATATTGGTGGCCACCCACTTGTTCCAAATTCCAACTGGTTCATCTTGACAATTTTCAATTCAACACGTTTCTCTGTAATAGGTACATTTCTTTGTAATTGTAGGTTTTTCACTTCCGAGGTTGTCCTGAATCTCTACACATCACAGGTGGATAATGGTGGCTGCCCACCAATTCCAATTGGCTTATTTTGGAAGTTTTCATGTCAGTGCATCTTTTTGTACTTCTAGGGCAGTTTTGGGGCCTTAAACAATGTTTTCTTGTCTTGCCATAGTCAATCTGTAGTTAGACTTGGAGTTTGATGACATAATGCGTATTTCTCAAAAAGACCTTTCCAACGGGCTATCACACGCCTAAAACAAAGATCGTATGCAAAAGTTACGACCCCATGAAGTTGTCGTATTAACTTACCCTAATGAGGCCCACGTGACTTTTGGCGCTTCATCTCCTAGGGTTAGGTTTTTGGATGTCTAGGGTTTTGGCATTCATGTTTATTATAAAAAGGCCTTCAGAGCCTCATTGTACTCATCTTCTTGCGAATGAGCGTATCCATCACATCTCTTCTCAGAGATAAGTTGCCACTATTATAGCGAGTCTTTCACTCTATATTTTTATAGCCTCTCTACATTTCTTTCATTAATAGAATTCATGTATTACTATACTTCTCTGTTTCTGGAAATATTTCTGTGAGTTTCATTGTAATATCTCTGCTTTCATTTCGTTCCGCTCATAAATCCAGATCACAAATCCCCCCACAATGAACATTATTGTACATATAGGTAAGTGTTTTTACATTATAATTGATTTCTCCAAAAAATAAGCCTTCTATATTTGCTTGTGAAAGTGTCCATTTGCAAGTTTACGTAGAACCTACCAAGTCTTGCTTAAACTCTAGGCTTTCATTTTTTCCAGTTAGACTGTGTACAACAGAGCCATGCTTCCAAGGAATTTTATTTAAGGTTCATATATGATATTCCTAGAGGTTAAGATAGACTTATAATTTGTCCTTTTTTGTGTGGGGCCAAAAAGATTAGTTCTCTCTCAATTCCACCATAATAAAATCACCATCAATGACCCATTCAATGGCTGGAGGCGATGCATCCATTCCCATAAACAAATTCTTCCAATATAGTCATTTGCAAGGTACATAGACTAGGAACCCTGTGTTGTTCTATCAAGCAAAATTGACATCCGATATCATCTAGCAAGCAGATATTGTGACTATTGCTAATGAAATAAGTCAATCAAGGGTCCACCCCAAACACTCCTCGTCATTGCTTGTGAGTGGTACATCTAGACTCACCTTTCCAACATGTGCTTAGTAGAGAATATAGATGGATTTCAATGATTTTGGCTTCTCGTAAAAAAACTAAATACATGGTTGACTTTTTAATTTTAGGGGAGACACCCAAATATATTGATAGCTTGCAATAATATCCAAAGTTGGTTAGCCACCTCCCATTTCGTTCTAGGATTTTTCTTCTTTGTAGGTCATTGTGGCATGCAGGAAGGGCT